>WSYH01013073.1:0-17699 GCA_036426205.1 Ascaphus truei
CCAACCCCCTCCTGATGCGGCGCCATGAAGGTGAGAGAGGCAGATTGGTGGCTGAGTGGGTCTCCCCATGGGGTTCTCGCACAGCTAGGCTGTGCGGGACAAAGAATGGCGTTCTTGAGGGGAGAGGGTAGGGCTGGTCGCACCGGTTCTGTGAACTATAAAAATTTTAGGAACAGGTTCTCCCGAACTGGTGCGAACCGGCAGAATCCCTCCTCTTTGCGCCGCCATCATCGCGGGCCACACAGGGAGTCCAGGCGGGCCACCTGCGCTAGAATCTTAAATTTGTCACACTTCGCTGCCAATTTGCCAAAAGTGGCGAATGGTGACAGGGCTGCCCACCTGGGTCCTAGTCCATTGCATGCTCAGGAAATTAAGGGATGCTTGTAAAGGTATAACATGATAAATAATCGCTTATAAGTAGTGTTTTTAGTGTTTAAACAAACCCATGCAAAATGTAAAGTACACAAAGTTCATTGGAATTTTAAAACAAATTAAGGTCTGACATTATTAACATTTTAATATGAACACTCTTCAATCCTTATGTTTCTTATTAACACTAACTAATTATGGTCTTTGGAATTACTTTCAGAAAACTTGATGTTGAAATTCTGGCAATTAAGAATGGTCTGTAGAATACTAAGGAGTGTATACTCAGATGTCCATGAAATCTGTGCTACTAACATGATGCTACCTACTGTAGATAGGCAATGTCTGTTAGATTCCCTGGGTTTAACAGGTATCCACAAAATAAACACATGAATAAACAATGGTCGTTAGTTATCTCATTGACATATACTTAACGCCAAATGAAGTTATTGTACAGTAGCACTGCCTTAGTTTCAAATTACATGGTGTTAACAGTGTCTTAGCCAAAGATGGTGTTACTTCTATCAGATCTCTGAATAATTGTTTAATTAAAGTTAAAAAAAATAATAGAAGACAAGAGAGGAAAAGAACCAAATTAAAGTTAAAAAAATAATAGAAGACAAGAGAGGAAAAGAACCCTGTAAATAACAATACTGTATGATAATGAAATCTTACCTAACTGTGGTTTTACACTTATCCAGAGCCTGGAAAATACTTATTTCAGGGTCTGGATATGAGTATCGCCACTTTATGCTAATATTACATTTGTAACCCTCCCTGCCCAGCTCCTAGGGAATTTACATCGGTGCACAATATTTGGCTACTCGGCATAATTTACCTCCATTCAGGGTGCTGTATTCAGGCGGCTGGGTAATGAGGTAGCAAGGGTAAAAATGATTGGCACCAGGAACTTTTTTAGTACAACTCAGTCTTTATTCAGGTCCCCATGCACATGGACACCTCACACAAATACTTGGCATAGTTGAACTTTGCTTTACATAATCTTGGTTACTCATTGAGACAGTGATTCATTGAGTGCCCACTCAACACTCAAAGGGAGGTACATATACTTGGCTGTATTACTCGTATTGGACAGGGCCCCCCTTCGCAGTAACGCCCATTTTATCTTGTCTACTTTGGGTCATTACGGGGATCCTGGATGGTTCTGTGCAGGTAATGACTATACTCCATTCCTGATTGGTAACTGCCACTTCCCTACTGGTTGAGGAGAATATATAGGTGGATCCGTCTTTAGAGCTGATCCATTGACACCTGGGAGCCCTCTGTGTATGACCCACTGTGGCATGTCTGTCTCCCCCTCTTTGGTACCTGTGTGTTTTCGTTGGCTATCTAATTGGGATCCTCACTATAAGGGCAGAGTCCCTATCTGTAACATAACAAACAAGGGGGACCTGATCGCTCCTATTACTTCAGGACCATAATCGCTATCTACAGGCTCCCCTCCTCTTGTCTTCCAGAAACCTCACCTTCCAGGACTTTCATCCTCTCCTATTTACTCCGCTGTGATGTAAGTATCCCCGTGGCAACACAGGGGGGCAACAGCATATGCTATTCTGCTATTAACCTCTTGCAGCAAACTGGTAACCCAATTAAGGGGGAGGGGGCTACACGTTAAATCCCTGCGTTAACAGTAACAGAGCTCTGGAGATATGCGTTCTTAGAGGGAACTCCTTTTTTGCATAACATTAGCACTAATGTCTGTTATAAAAACGCAAGGGCTCTTTATGGCTGAAAACAACCCTTAATGCATCATTGCTGAACTTTGAAGATCCCCGTAAGCATTTAACTTAATTTAACATATCCCAGTCTGCTGTATATTGCTAGGTTGCAGCTGTATCATATATTGATACCCCCCACCCCCCCTCTACCAGATAACCCCTGTGATTCCTCTCATGTGTACCAGGCAGTCTCAACCATTTGCTGCATGACCCCAGCTGAGATCAGCTCCTTAAATTCCAGCCGAAGCGTCACCATCTGTAACGCCTTCTGTGCTGGATTCCCTCTTATTTTCACATTTCAGTTAGGCCAGTCCTGTGATTGACTGGAGATTAAAACATCTCTGATTGGTACAAAAATCCCATAGTGAACAATAAGCAAGAAAAATCTTTAAAAGCCCTGTCTGGCTTTCCCAGGGTCAGATTCACCGGGGAAACACATTCAGATGCTGTAATCTCTCTTTGGAATACGTTGGTTGGTGCTATTGTCCCACTGCCCTGTGCCATCCCAAAGAACTTTACCCCATACCCCCGGGTGGAACTGAACTATTTGTAAGTTTCAAAGAAAAAACCTCTTTCATTTCTACTACCCTCCACTTTTATTTACTGTTGCAGACTTTGTTATATTTTGTGTACTGTAACCTTCTAGATTAAAATCTTGCTTGATCACTCTATTTTCGTGACTGAGTGTTAGCGCACATGTTTTTGTGTAACTTGTGACCTACTGTATATTTTGATTTGATCAGACACTACCCCTTAGTGAGTTCAGCTTCGGTTGTTACTGTATGTGCCTTGTGATTCACTAACTTATTGTGTGCTCTCTGGAAGCTTTGGGACTCTCTAAGTTAAGTGGATATCCCAGTGGCCCCAGAGACCACCAGGGTAATAGAGGTTGGGTTAGGATCATTGTGATCTGGGTACAGGTATTGTGTAACTGTTTTGTGTGTTCTGGGAACCCTGGGACCCTCTCCATTCACTGGCGTCCCCTTGTCCCAAGAACCCACACAGATATCAGAGTAAGGTTGTGTAATTTGGGTCAGTAACTCCAGGATTGGGTGGGCGGTAACTCTGGTGTAAGAGCTTGACTCTGGGGTGGGCTCCCTTGTTGTTCTTGGTGGTAACTATGCTCCTAGCAAAGTCAGGCTAGGATTCCCAGTGTGAAGTCTGGGTCAGCGACCCCAGGAGTGGGTGGGCAGTATCCCAAGCATAAGGAGCGTTCTATAGTAAGTAAGTGCAGGCGAATGCACGTGATGCACACTTTTTGTGTGTATGGTGGTCCGTGCTGCCGGAAGCGACAGGGTGTGTGTGTGTGTGTGTGTGTGTGTGTGTGTGTGTGTGTGTGTGTGTGTGTGTGTGTGTGTGTGTGTGTGTGTTTGTGTGTGTTGTGTGTGTGTGTGTGTGTGTGTGTGTGTGTGTGTGTGTGTGGTGTGAGTGAAGAAAGTCCTAAATAAGATTTTTTTAAAGAAAAAAAAAGTTTAATAAATATTTTTTTATTTTATTTCTGAAATCGTTGACACATACACGCACCCCTCCATACATACATACATGCATATACATACACACACATACATACATTTGAGCACCGGTAGCGGCGCAAAATCATCTTTTCCCTGTCTTTGCTGCTGTCTGTCGGCTTCCCGCTCCCTGCCATGCGCGCGCGGCGCCATTCTAGAAAGGCTGACTAACGTCAGCCAACTAAAATTTTGTGTGGCCTATCTTATCTCCCCCCCCCATTCATTTTTATCTCCCCAGGCTGGCAGGCTGGCCCCCATGCCCCTTCTTATCCCCCCCATCATTTTTATCTCCCCAGGCTGGCAGGCTAGCCCCCATGCCTATCTTATTCCCCCCCATCATTTTTATCTCCCCAGGCTCCCCATCTAGGTATATAATCCCAAAGCAAGGTCCCATTATTTCACTTCACTTGCAGACATGTGAGTTTCTGTTCTGGTATATGCCAGTTTTTAACTGCACTAGGGGCCTCATGCAGTAAGGCCCGATAAAATCTTTTCGCCAAGTGTGGCGGATAGGTGGGCGATAGGCCTTTTTTTGGCGATTTACCCTCGCAGTATTCAGTAAGGGCCGAATCCTTCCGATCCCTGCCGAAGCACTGCGAAAGCAAAGCAAAGCTGCCGATGAGCCTGTGCCGATACAGCCTGGCTCCCGATAAGCCTTCCGATAAGCCTTTGGTGGCGATAGATGTTTGCAGCAGAGAGAGACAAGCCGCTCTCTCAGCACAAACATCGGCAACAAATAAAGTATTTATAAACAACTTTTACTCCTAGTGTACATGTGCAGGGGGTCTCCGGAGCTGAACCGCATTGGTTTTAGGTCTGGGGACCCCCTGCTTCCCGAGATACAGACCCCTTTATGAGGTGCCGGTATCCCTCTGCATTTAAAGGTCCCGATCACGTGACCGCGGCATTTAAACCAAGCAGAGGGATACCGGCACCCCCTAAAGGGGCCTGTATCTCGGGAAGCAGGGGGTCCCCAGACCTAAAACCAAAGCGGTTCAACTTCGGAGACCCTCTGCACATCTACACTATGAATAAAACACACATATCAATAAAGACTCGTTCCTTACCTTAGAGGGTATCTGCTACGGTAACGAAGCAGCATGAATATTTATTTAATAATACTGTACAGTTTGCAGGGGGTCCCGCGAGCTGAACCGCATCACTTTGTGGACCAGGGACCCACTGCTTCCCGAGTTACAGGCCCCGGTATGTGTAATCGGTGGGCAGGGTCGCCGCCATCTTTATAGCGTCCCATTCGCGACGTGCCCGCTATAAATATGGCGGCGACACTTTAACCGATGCCCCAAACCGGGGCCTGTAACTCGGGAAGCAGGGGGTCTCTGAGCCACAAATCAATGCGGTTCAGCTAAGGGGGCCCCCTGCTCCCGCACAATAGTATTAAAAATATATAAATGCTGCTTCATTACCATAGCGGATAGCCGCTAAGGCAATGAAGGGGTTAAGGCAGAATAGCATGTTTATTGGGGACAAATGCCCCCAATAAACATTGCAATAAACAACATACACTCCCTGTGTATGTAAAATACATAAACAACAATAAATACATTAAATACATATAGTACTCACCACCCATGTCCGGCTGTCACGATGAAGGCCATCCTCCTCTTTATCCTGCCCATGGTCCCCTCCGCTGCTGCAAAACAGACACAAGAATGAAAACATCCAAAGTAATGTCCCCTAACCCCTTAATCACCATAGCGGTTATTAACCGCTACAGTCATTAAGAGGTTAACCCACCCTCACCCACCACTCGGGACGCCTACATACCCTCCCACACTAACAGGCTTTCAATGACGTCACATCCTTTCTCCCCCAAGCCTCTGTCACATGGTATAGTAGAGCCAATCAGAGTAGGGATGGAGTTCCCACACTCTGATTGGCTACCGTACCATGTGAGGGCAGCCATATGTCTTTTCATGACGTCATCTTAAAGGCAATTGAAGCAAAGCCATTCTGATTGGCTGTGCTTTCATTGCCTTTAAGTGACGTCATCATTTTTTTTTTATCGGCCAAAACACATGGTTTTCACGGCCCAATCAGGACCGTGGGAACCAGGACGAAAATGTGACGTCATAGGCCTTTAAAAGCCTATGTCGTCTCATTTTGAAGCCAGACGCCGAGGAGGAAGGACCTCCTACAGAAGAAGAAGACAAGGGCGTGGCACCAGACGGGAAGAAGACCCCGGAAGAAGGTAGAAGAAAGAAGAATACAGATGAAGATCGATTACAAGTAGAAGACCCGTGGATTGATTTGGATTTTTAGTGTAATGTTTATTATTTTATGGTTTTTATTTTATGGGTTCCTGTGCCTGGTGGTTTTGTACGTGAGTAAGCACAGCAGGTAGTAGCGGCGGTATTCATAGGGAACACCCGTTACATGACATAAATCTACATGCACCTTGATTTTATTAGTTCCTCAATGAACTATTTACCTGTAAATGGATTTAACAGTCTACTTGGAAGCATTTCAAATGTGTCCTTAGCATGTGAAAGCTTTGAGTGTTTTCCAATGTGATTTTTAGTGAATGTGAATAATTTAGCCCATTTAAATATGATCCTCAGAAGTATTAGGTTAACGCATTATCTTCCAGAGGGGTCTTAAATACAGCCCCTTGCAGTGTGTTGCTGGTTTCACGAGCAGCAGATAGGGTCATATGTTTTATTAGAAAAAAATATTACATTTGCTTTTTAATTAACTAAAATTGGGAAGGCTTCACTTAGCTAATACATTTAATCAAAACCAGTGATCAGTTTGTGCATTTAATATGCTAGCTCTTCCCATATGCTTTAGCAGTGTCACATGGTAGAGCACCCATAACACAGAAATAAATACATTAATTAAAGTGGTATTAAAATAAAAATCAAATTAAAGAAAAGTACATTGGATTTTAAAAACGCCCTTTTAAATGTACTTTAAATTAGAAAGTACTTAAAAATTCCTCTACAATGGCAGAGACTCTTACCATGAGAAGAACATGTCTATCATACTTTTAATATCAGAAAGAATTTCTAGGAAGCAATCGTATATTTGTAATGTACATTTGTAATGCATGGTTAAGCATATGCTATAATTATACGCGTTTCAGCAAGAAGTGGTACTTTTCTCTGAGACCAAGTAAAATATGAGGTTTAAAGCAGAATGCTGTTACACAGTCTGGAGCAGTCTGCAATCATTACCATTGCATTCTATAACTCCAAGCTCTAGACGAGAATAGAAAAGAATCCCTGGAGACACAGTTCATTGCTGAGGCATCTCTAACAGTACAATTATGACCACATCATTCCAACATTTGAAGTAGAAAAGAGGCAATTGCTTGATGTGGTAAAAATAAAGGTTTACAGTAAAAAAATATTCCATGTAACTTTGAAATGATATTTCCAAAGCAATTTTGGTTTCCTTTTGTCAGTCTCAAGTCTTTCATTCAACATTTAGCAATTGGATATTTATGCTCACCATTTCTTTTCGTCCTTTGAACTGAGAGGCTTAATTTTTAATGTTTGGCCTTTAGGGGCGTATTCTATGTAGCACCCTTGCTAATTTTTGTCCAGTCAGTCCTGGTTCCTGCAGGCAGTGTAGGGGTTAATTCTTTACAGGCCCTATTTGCTACATATTTTCTACTAATGTTGCAGTTTATAAGGTGAATGTCTGGCACCGCTTTAGTTCTAGATGATGCCAGAAGGTTACCTGACATGGGGTGATCCAGTTGTAACTGTTAGCCCATCCTTAATCTGCCCAGTAACTGGGATGGGGTCGTATACTCCCCTAGGCTATATAAAGGCAGGGTTGTATTATTTCCTGGATCCCAGGAGATACCAGAGGAGGGGATCTCACCTGTATATAGTGTAAGTCAGTATGTCTGCAACTAAGTGTGTTGGAGTTAGGATCCTGTTTGTTATTTTTCAGTGAGGGGAAGTGTCACTGCCACATTATTATAGGGCCCCTCTCAGGGGCGTAGCTATAGCCCAGGCAGCCCGGGCAAACCCGGTGGCCTGCGTTCTTGGGGGTCCCGCTCTCCCCCTGCCCCCCTGTCAGCGGCTGATGATGGTGATGATGATGAGGGGGAGAGTTGATGATGGTGATGATGATGAGGAGGAGAGCAGATGATGAGGAGGAGGGGGAGAGATGAGGAGGAGGGGGAGAGATGATGATGATGAGGAGGAGAGATGGGGGGAGAGATGAGGAGGAGGAAGGGGAGAGATGATGAGGAGGGGGAGAGATAATGATGAGAAGGAGGGGGAGAGATGATGTGGAGGATGAGGGGGAGAGATAATGAGGGGGGAAGAGGAGGAGGACGGGGAGAGATAATGAGGAGGAGGGGAGAGATGATGATGATGATGATGAAGAGTGATGAGGAAAGATGAGGAGATGAGAATGGATGATGAGAGAGGATCAGGGAGCGGATGGGGAGGGAGAAAAAATTTGCTGTCAGTATTAATATTAATGGGGTCGTGAAAATGTTTTTTGCCCGCACATGTCTAGCTACGCCACTGGCCCTTCTATGTGGTCCTGAGGCATGTTCCACCCACAAGAAGGGATGGGTGGGTTCTCTGTATGGGGTTCCTTATTACAGGATCTCAGAGTGTCACCTCAGTGTAGTTCTGATGGGTAAGAGGGTGGGCATCTCTATACAAGAGGGCACCCTGCCTAGGAATCCTATTGGAGAAGGAACAGCTACATTCATAAAGGCAGACAAGGCCTTTCTGTGACAACAACAGGGAAAGTAATGTGCCTCTTCATGAATGCTGTAATGTATGTGAAGAAGTTCTGCTGTTAAATAAATGTTTTAAAAGTTGCTGGCACCCTCTAATTTATTCACCCACTCCTCGCCAAGACCCAGCACGGATCCTCAGCCCAGAGAAGAACAAGGTAACCTCTGAGCACCCACATACTGCTTAAAGAGACAGATACACAAATAGGACTTTAGATTTTGGTGTGCCCCATATCCATCATGCTGGCGGGAGGGCGGGGAAGGGAGATATAGTGGAAGTTCTTTAGTGTTTGAAAGCAGTGTCATTTTAATATCAAGTTTGAGATTGAGGTTCTTTCGCAGTGATTAGTAAGTAAGCAGTGAAGTAGTAAGTAAGTAGTTGTTAGTAGTATCTATGCTTATAGATAATTTGTTACAATATGTCTTCCTGCTATCTATGGAGAGGTTAAAGTTATGTAAAATAAAATTGATATCTATGATTGCTGGTACTTACTGTACCATAAATAACATCACCAAAGTGGCAGCATGGTATTCCCATTTTTATATTTGTTTATAGCTTTAATACGCTATAAAAATGTTGACTTCCTCTGGATCAATATACTGTAAATACAAATATAGGATGGGTATCTGTCATCCAAATTTAACATAGGTTGAGTTTGATGGACGTATGTCTTTTTTCAACCTCATCTACTATCTAATATATTATATCACTTTATTTATTTATTTTTAATATGAGCTATTTGTGGGGTGTAGTGTTTAATAGCGTTTGCTTTTACTCGGTCACCTTACAAGGTCCTTACATTGCTCTTGTCACTGCCACAAGTTTCCTCCAACTGAAACCTTATTATAAAATAATAATAACTTTTATTTTCATGTTGCACTTTTCGCCCAATGGGTCTCAACAAGCTTCCCAATTACAGTACAGTGCTCGGTAAGCAGCTTTGCACGTAAGACTTTTTACAGGTACAGTCACCTTATTTTATTCTCACTATCGTACATGCCATGTTGTTGTTGTTTTTTTTTTTTTTAAATCCAAGAAATGTATTGATTTTAAATAGTTTTTTTGTTGTTGCTGATTTTGTGGTATTTTACAGACACTAGATTTTCATTAATAACCTCAATGTCCTTATGGCATATTACACAATTACCATCCAATGTGGGGTTTTCATGATTTTGCTTTGTCTATGATATCTGCTTTGCTTGCTCATCCTCTCCCCTGCTGCATGCAAAAACAGGTGGCCACATTCAGTGGCCAATATTAAATAATACGGATTCATTCCTATTGCACAACTACATGTGGAATAAAAACCAAGATAGACACTTGAGACAAAATATGACCGATTTAGAGTCCTTCCTTAAATCAGGGAAATGTGTGCAATGATTCTTGCTTTGTTAATGCTAGAAATTCCCTGAATTGTATTACTTATCATCCACATGTAGTTGTGCTGTAATAATAAATCATTGATGTTTTAGATTCACTGTGATGTCTCTTAGGTTATCCGCTCTAATGAAAATTACAAGAGACTTTTATGCGGGAAAGATGAAACACATAACTTATAAATTCTTGGAAGACATAGACATCAATAGGAACAAACCAGCTCAACATGTGTCTGCCACACAAAGGGGTTACAAAAATCTCCTTGCTGCAAAACTGTGGCCACATCCATGAAAAACTCAACATCATATTCATCAAAGAAAGAAAAATTGGAGTTTTTCCTTTGCTAAATCCGGTGCAATTATTTTCCACTGGTTTTGCAAACACAAACTTACGTACTGTACATAGCAACCAAAGTTCTGGAAAAAGGGTCTTTCTGATTTATTTGAAGGATACTGATGACTGCATGTAATTATCTCCTACACGAGAAATAATCGGACATTTCGAAGGATTTGTGATTTGTGCCCCTCTATCACTAGCACGAATATGATTACCTTATTTTAATATAAAATCTTCTCTTCTGTGCATAATACTACAGGTGCTACACACGTCTGCTTTTAATTCTCACCCAGCCATAACAGAACATTTACATGCAATTTCTAGGTAGAATGTCTACAGTAGGCAATATTTAGACAGTATTGCTTATGTCTATGTACTTGTTTTGATGCCAAATGGACAGCAGCACAACACATTGATGATTCCTCTGGTGGCGAAGTCGATAATATCTACATTATCACTAAATAACATCACTAAAAAAAATCTGCATATAACTCTCTGTGGTCTATTCGTTAACCTTATGAAAAATGCCACTTCAAGGTGTAAAGCACTATATCGCTCCAACATGTTTTACCATATTTACTAAGCTGTGCTATTCCATAGATGCTGTCTAGCATGGCTTAGTAAAGATGGCCGTTTTATTTGAATGGTCTGTAAGGTGTCTTCCGGCAAGGCGCTTAGTAAACATGACCGCTTATGTCCTATTTACTTAAACAGGACCATAAGGTTTCTTCCAGCACGGAATGTGTATGGTCCGTTATCTGTAAAGTGCTCAATAAGTAGTTTTTACTTTGCGAATTTGTTTTGGCTTATAAATTATTATTATTGTTTATTTGTAAAGCGCCAAAATATTCTGCATCGTGGTACAATGGGGGTACACAGTTATGTATATTAAATAAATAGAATGAGCAACCAAATAAGGAAAAACAAGCACAAACAGATACAGAAGGTAACTAGGGCTCTGCCCGTGAGAGCTTGCATTCTACAGGGAATAAGGGGCAGTGATGACCCTGTGTCCTTTGTACTGCCATTGGGATGAATAGTTATTTTGAAAGCTCCTTTACTGTCCCTGAATATATTTGTATATAGTTATCATATCCCCTCTTAGACGCCTCTTTTCTAATGTAAATAAATCTAATTTAGCTAGCCTCTCCTCATAAGTCAGATTTTCCTCCCCTTTATTAATGTGGTGGCTCTTCTCTGCACTCTCTCTAGTTCCATAATGTATTTTTTAAGGAGTGGTGCCCAAAATTGTACTCCATATTCAAGGTGTGGTCTTACTAATGCTTTATAAAGGGGCATCATTATGTTTACTTCTGTTCTATCCATTGCCCGTTTAATGCAAGATAACAGTTTGTTTGCCTTTGCAGCTACTGGCTGTTCTTTGGGCACTATTGCTAAGCCTGCTGTCTACAAGCACTCCTAAATGCTTCTCCATCAATGATTCCCATAATTTATCCCCATTTACTTTGTAAATCGCTTGTTTATTCTTGTTTCCCAAATACATAACCTTACATTTATCTGTATTAAATCTCATCAGCCATTTACCTGCCCACGTTTCCAGTCTCTCCAAGTCCTTCTGGAGAGAAATTACATCCTGCTCTGATTCTACTACCTTACACAATTTAGTATCATCAGCAAAGATGGAGACTTTGCTCTCTATGCCAATCTCAAGGTCATTAATAAACAAGTTAAAAAGCAGTGGTCACAGTGCCGATCTGTAAGGTACTCCACTAACAACTTTAGCCTGTGGAAATTAAATGTAAGGGTTCGGCTATTACTGAACTTCACTCCTTAAGAACTCTTGATGTATGCCATTGGGGCAAGGGGCCTTATTTACTTTAATTTTATCAAGCCACCTATGAACTTCTTCCCCAGTTAACCAATTGTTCGTTAATATAGAGGTTGTGGCTTTCTCCTCCGGCACTACTATTAAAATTGATTCTTCCCTTGTAAACACAGAGGCAAAGAAGTTTTTTAATATCTCTGCTTTTTCCTTATCTCCAATAATCTGCCTGCCCATCTCACACTGAAAGGGTACTACTGTATGTTTTCTGTTTGTTTGTTTTTGTTATTAATGTACTTAAATAACTTTTTAGGGTGGATCTTACTTTCTATTGCAATCCTTTTTTCATTATCCATTTTTGCTAATTTGATTGCCCTTTTGCAATTTTTGTTACATTCCTTATAATTCTGATATGATGCCTCCGTCCCTTCTGATTTAAATAATCTAAACGCCTGCCTCTTCTTTTCCATTTCCTCCCCTACCTGGTTATTTAGCCACATTGGTTTTGATTTATTTCTTTTATACTTATTACCCAAGGGTATACACTGATAAGGGTGCTTTTCTAACAATGTTTTAAAGACTGCCCATTTATCTTCTACATTTTCCCTGCAAAAACATCCCAATGTATTACTTGTAGATTAGACCTCAATTGATTAAAATCTGCCTGTCTAAAGTTTAAGGTCTTTGTTGAACCCAAGTAATCTGTTTTTTGATAATGTATTTTAAATGAGACCATGTTATGATCACTGTTACACAAATGTTCCAGGACTTGAATATTTGTTATTACTTCTACATTGTTTGATATTACCAAATCCAGTATTGCACCTCTCCTGGTTGGTTCCTCAATAATTTGGGTCATGTAATTGTCTTTAAGCACCCCCAAAAATGTGTATCCTTTTGTTGTAATGCTAATCTCATTGCCCCAGTCTATGGGCTCTATGCAGTAAGCCCCGATAAGGCGTTTTTCGCCATTTTTTGCCTTCCAGATTCAGTAAGCGCCGATAAGTGGGAATTATCGGCAACTTTTCATCCCGATAAAAAATTATCGGCATCCGGCTGCCGATAAGCCACTTATCGGCACTTTTTTAACCCGGCTGAATTCAGGAAGCCCCGATCAGCTTTTCGGTGCTGATCGGCACCCCAGATTGGAGATTTTATCGCCAATCCAGCCCGCCAACTAAAGTTGGCAACTTGCTGGAGGAGAAGCATCGGCCGGGGCGACACTTAGAAAAAATCAGGCCTTTTTCCTGACTGTGATTGATGCCGGGGGTCTCCGGAGCTGATACCCGCACCGGAGGCCCCTGGCATGCATCCAAGGCAGGAAAAATGCATGTACAGCCCACTTCATTACCTTAGCGGCTAACCGCTAAGGCAATGAAGGGGTTAACCCACCGTGCCATCTTTATTGTGGGTAGCGGGGGTGGGTGAAGGGGGTATTTGACCCTGGGTGTGAGTTTAGGACTTGCGGGGGGGTTGCGGGTGCACTTAACCCCTTCACGACCGTAGCAGTTAATACCGCTACGGTCATGAAGGGGTTAACCCCTCCCGCTTCCCCCCGCAATGTCAAAACAACCACCGTTGTGGCTAATACTCCCTTCACCCACCCCCGCTACCCACAATAAAAAATAATCACACACAGCAGCCCCACACTAAATAAATAAATATATCTAAATAAATAAATAAATATCTCTATATAAATAAATAAATATATATATATAACCCAACAACCCCTAACATACACATATATGCACATCAATGATACTATAGGCCGGCGGGGCCCTCTGGTGTTACCTGTAGGCCTACAGTACCAATTATGTGCCCCCCCCAAATTAATATCTAAACACATACATACTTATAAAGAAATAACCCCCCCCCTTAACACATACAGTATAGTAATGGCCACAATTACTATTATCCACAAAAGGATAACATCCTTGTCTTGCTCACAAAATACATAGCCAAAACAAAGCCAATACATTGCAATTGCATTCAGATATCAATTAACCCCTTAAACACCTTGGGGGGGAAAAGGATGTGACGTACTACAGCCAATCAGAGTAGGGATGGAGTTCCCACGCTCTGATTGGCTCTAGTACCATGTGACAAGCTTTCAATGACGTCACATCCTTTTCCCCCCCAAGCCTCTGTCACATGGTATACTAGAGCCAATCAGAGTAGGGATGGAGTTCCCACGCTCTGATTGGCTACCATACCATGTGAGGGTGGCCATGTGTCTTTTCATGACGTCATCTTAAAGGCAATTGAAGCAAAGCCATTCTGATTGGCTGTGCTTTCATTGCCTTTAAGTGACGTCATCATTTTTTTTTTATCGGCCAAAACACATGGTTTTCACGGCCCAATCAGGACCGTGGGAACCATGACGAAAATGTGACGTCATAGGCCTTTAAAAGCCTATGTCGTCTCATTTTGAAGCCAGACGCCGAGGAGGAAGGACCTCCTACAGAAGAAGAAGACAAGGGTGTGGCACCAGACGGGAACAAGACCCCGGACGAAGGTAGAAGAAAGAAGAATACAGATGAAGATGGATTACAAGTAGAAGACCCGTGGATTGATTTGGATTTTTAGTGTAATGTTTATTATTTTATGGTTTTTTATTTTATGGGTTCCAGTGCCTGGTGGTTTTGTATGTGAGTAAGGGGTTCAACGGGAGTCGGTGGGGGCAAGTAATGGTAAGTGAACTAAAGAAATGTATTTTATTTAACTTGTTAATTTTGTTAAAACCTTTTTTAACATGTGGTTTTTTTTTTGGTGGTATATAATTTCTTGCCTATGTATGTATGTATATATGTCTAGAGAGATATATACATACAGGGTAAGAAATTATGTTGTTTTCAAAGCTTGATTTGATGTGTTTTTAAATAATTTGACTATGCTGCTATGCTTTATTGTGCGTTTAAAGTATTTTACAATTAGATAGATGTAATTGTTGATATTGTATTGTGTTCTTGAGGTCAGGGTTAGGCTTCGTTTTGTATTTGGTATTCTTGTTGGTACATATATTTTTTCTCGGGCTCAATTGTTATGTTAAAGGCTTGAAATTGTTAATTGTTTAATTGTTAGGGATGGAATGTAAATTGTTTAGGGATGTCATTAATGAATGGTAATTGATTTATGTTTACTGGATTGGATAAAATAGTTTACTTGTTTGGAGGTATTTCTATTTTGATTGCAATTTTATTGTTAACATTCATTTGCAGAATGTATATGATGCATAGGTTGGATGCATCATATATGCAATGTAATTGCAATGTATTGATTGCCATTAGAGGTATTTGATTAGCATTTGATGATTGTGATTGTAAGATCAGTTAGGATTATGAAAGGAAATTAATTTTATTGTAGTGTGTCTTTATGGAGAATTGTTATTTGTAGTACAGTATGGTTTTGATAACCCTTCTACATTTATTTGTATATTGGTTCATCATGTGTGTGTGTGTATATATATATATATACAGAAAACCACCCACAGACAGCTGTTTCGACCTTGATGGGTCTCATCAGTGTGGGGTTGATTTTACTGGGAATGCAAGAGAGGCTATGGGATAGGCTAAACCATAATACTGAGTTAAGTTATGGTGAGTAAAAAAAGTGACAAAAACCCTCCACAGGAAAGCAAATATGCAAATATAACTGTATGCTCATCTGCATGTCTTAGGCAGGTCTGCAACCCCGCCTTTCCCCATTATCACCCAGCATACAGCACTTCCACTGCAGCAAGGGATTTTGGGAAATGACATGCAAATGATATATATATATATATATATATATATATTTATATATTTATTTATTTATATAGAGATATTTATTTATTTAGATTTATTTATTTATTTAGTGTGGGGCTGCTGTGTAAGATTATTTTTTATTGTGGGTAGCGGGGTGGGTGAAGGGGGTATTAGCCCCAACGGTGGTTGTTTTGGCATTGCGGGGGGTAGCGGGAGGGGTTAACCCCTTCATGACCATAGCGGTATTAACTGATACGGTCGTGAAGGGGTTAAGTGCACCCGCAACCCCCCCGCAAGTCCTAAACTCACACCCAGGGCCACATACCCCCTTCACCCACCCCCGCTACCCACAATAAAGATGGCACGGTGGGTTAACCCCTTCATTGCCTTAGCGGTTAGCCGCTAAGGTAATGAAGTGGCCTTTAAATGCCTTTTTCCTGCCTCGGATGCATGCCCGGGGGGCTCCGGTACGGGTATCAGCTCCGGAGACCCCCGGCATCAATCACAGGCAGGAAAAAGGGCTGATTTCTTCTAAGTGTCGCCCTTGCCGATGCTTCTCCTCCACCAAGTTGCCAATTTTAGTTGGCGGGCTGGATTCCCGATAAAATCTCCAATCTGGGGTGCCGATCAGCACCGAAAAAGCTGATCGGGGCTTCCTGAATTCAGCTGGGTTAAAAAAGTGCCGATAAGTGGCTTTTTTCGGAGGAAAAGTTGCCGATAATTCCCACTTATCGGCGCTTACTGAATCTGGAAGGCAAAAAATGGCGAAAAACGCCTTATCGGGGCTTACTGCATGAGGCCCTAGGTTATATAAGCATATGCTTTGATATTTTAACCCATTCTGGGCTTATTTCACAACACTAGTATGCATTTAGTGTAGGGACCTGCTATTGAGACTTACCTTGACGTGGTTAGCAGGCTTGGCATTATTTGATCAAAGGATGTATACCAAAAGTCTTCTTTTTTCATATAGGTATTTACACCATACATATATATATATATTCCCCATTGATTGCTATCCCTAAGGGAGAAGCGCAGGGATTCACTTTTTGTTTTGCACATTTGTATGGCTAATTCCTTCACTAGCTGCATGCTCCTTATACGGAGAAGCGCAGTGATTATATTTATTTTACAATATCTCCCCAGGCTGGCAGGCTGGCCCCCATTCCCCTTCTTATCCCCCCCATCATTTTTATCTCCCTAGACTTGCAGACTGGCCCCCATGCACAAACCTCCCCCCGCCACCAAAGAAAACAAAACCCTGCACACCACATCCGCCGCTTGGCTTGCAGATGGCAGCCCGCAAACATGGTAATTTTCAACCGGACTGGCATCAGAATTATTGGCCTCTCCGTTTGAAATCGCGGTGCCCCTCTAGCCAAGCCACGGCGCACCAGGGCGCCGCGGCGTACAGTTTGGGAACCACTGGGAACCACTGGTGTAATCCCTCTCAGCAGCATCTCCTCATGGTGATATTCATTTAAACTTTTTTTCACTAATCACCTTGTCACTTGTTATTTGGGTTTGCGCTTTAAAACCTTCCTGTATCAATCCCTGCCAGAAGGCAGCAGACAAAGATTCTCTGTTCCAATCTGTCTCTGCGGCAATAGTCCTTAACTCAAGTGCATAAAGAGCAACAGAGCGGTTACCCTGAGAAATAAAGAATAGAGCAGAAGCTGCAGACACCTTTCTACCTGGTGTATCGAACACCCTGCAGAATTCCTTGGTTAAAGCTCCAATGCTTTGGGTGAAGTCGGATCTTCACTCCCAGATGGGAGAGGCCCAGGCAAGAGCATCATCAATGAGGAGAGAAATTATGTAGGCTACCTTAGAACGGGAAGAAGAAAAGCGGGAAGAAGTCCCGACACTCATGAGGATTTCCCCCATACCGATTGGGCGTGGGAAGTCGGGGTTAGGACAGATAAGCAGGCATGGGGGGAGTACTAGTGACCTATTGCATGGAATCCCTACAAGGGCCTTGGAGGTGGGAGGGATAAGGTCCTAAAGTCCTCTCGTAAAGTTCTCAAGTTTTGGTGAATAGACTCCTATTTATTTTCAAGACTTGACAGACTGTTGGCGTGCGTGCTCAGGACTCTTTCTACCTCAGCGGGGTC
>WSYH01013074.1:0-17699 GCA_036426205.1 Ascaphus truei
AGGAAGGGAGCGCGGAGGGTGCTGCAGTGCAAGGCGGCAGGCGAAGTTCAGCAACCGGACGCAGGGCGGCAGCCCTCGGTCACGGTACCGTGAGGCAGGGCGTCACAGCGGCCTGGTCGGGCCTCAGCGATGGTGGGGAGGACTTCGACCGCTGGGACGCAGGACACGGCGGATCGGCGCGCAGGTCGGCCCGCCAAGGAGGGGCGGCGACTTCCAGCCACCGTGACACAGAACAGGGCCACACGGCCGCACGTTGCTGACGCGGGCGGTGTCACTGTCAGGATTTCGCCTGCAGAGTCGGCAGGGCCAAGGAGACAAAGACGGCCAACCGCAACCGCGGTTGGTGCCAATGTGTTTCGTAGAGCAGAGAACCCAGCATGGTTCGACTACGTGGAGCCGGCATCGGGTGAAGGGCGAACCAAGTCGCAGCCCAGGTCTCTTCCTCACGGGAAGCCACGGCCGGGGTCACTGGCACCGCGAATCCCATTCCAGTACCAACAGCCATCAGCCGGACCCCGGTGTCTTTCAATTCTTCAGCCACGGCCGGGGTCAGGGGCGCGGTAGCTGACCCACCCGGCAGCATCACGCACTGCACAGATGGTGGAACAGCCCCGGCGGGCGGTTGATGGCGACACGCCGTGGAAGGTACGGCATATGGCGTATCGGGTAATGGTAAGGAGTCGCGTTTAGGGCGGTATCGAGGAGATGCGTCAAGGAGAGGAGAGGCCGGGCCGGTAGAGGAGCACGGGTCCCGCGGTTAGGCATGCCAGGCGGGATAGACTTATTTGAGTTTTCGGGAGGACTTTGAGAGGGTATGGAGGGTTGGCGGTACGGGCCTAGTTTAAGGGGGGTTAAATAGGCCCGTCGGTGGCGGCTCTTGGGGGGTAGGTGCTTGTTCTTGCCAGACTGGGAGCTGGGCCGTTTGAGCCCGGGGGGAGTACGAGTAGGCAAGGTCAGTTATCCATGACCTCGAGAGCCCGCTCGCGTAGGGGACACGAGGTCAGCGGTTCGAGGGCCGGCTGACCGTCCCCTCCCCCTCCTGTCAAAGGAGCACACTCTGGCAGGGAGTGCATTTACCCCATTAGGTTTTCTGTATAAATAAATAGCCGCGGCCATTTTACCTCCAGCTCCCGTTTCCTGTCTTTATTTGTACGTTACATGTGGGTACAAGGCGGGGGGAGAGGGGAACCACCTGGAACCTCCCTGGTCAAGCGGCCCCCCTAGCCATAGGCGGGGGGGCTTCATGACCGGGGGGGTCCGGCCTTCCCCTCACTGGCCCGCCCCCACACCTCCCTCCCCAGCACAGGGGAGGAGTTCCCGGAAGGCCTACTTAAGGCCAGGCTGGCGGGCAGCACGTCCTCTTTTGCTGCCCGCCAGACGATTTCCCACCCACCCATCCCCTTAGGTAGTGATTGCAATCATGTAATGAACGGCAGCAGAAGGTTGAGCAGGGCAGGGTATTCCCAGGAATGTGGGCATATGCATTGTATCCGTGTTAATGGTTCTTTGTTCCGTTTCAGCATGAACAGCTGATACTGTGCTGAGTGAAAGGAACGAGGTCCGAGCAGGAGGGGTCATTGTCCAGTTTTGCCTTTGTCGCGGCGGCTCTTGGGGGGTAGGTGCTTGTTCTTGCCAGACTGGGAGCTGGGCCGTTTGAGCCCGGGGGGAGTACGAGTGGGCAAGGTCAGTTATCCATGACCTCGAGAGCCCGCTCGCGTAGGGGACACGAGGTCAGCGGTTCGAGGGCCGGCTGACCGTCCCCTCCCCCTCCTGTCAAAGGAGCACACTCTGGCAGGGAGTGCATTTACCCCATTAGGTTTTCTGTATAAATAAATAGCCGCGGCCATTTTACCTCCAGCTCCCGTTTCCTGTCTTTATTTGTACGTTACATGTGGGTACAAGGCGGGGGGAGAGGGGAACCACCTGGAACCTCCCTGGTCATGTTTTTTCTATGAATTGCTTAAAAAATAAGATCAGGCTGCTGTAAAACTTTCTTTGCTGTGTTTATCTGAAACACTTCTGTTGGGAAGAATTTTCCAAGTGGGCATCATACTCAAAAAATGTAAGGGTTATGCCAACTTATTTCGATCACAACTGCTGAAGTCAGCATCACTTCTTATGTTAACATAATATATTTAAAAGGTCTGAAATGGCCTCACACATGCTTATCCATCATTTGGAGGTTCAAAGAGGAAAGAATGATATAACATGACACTCATCGTGGCTTCTTTTCCATATTAAGGTTTGCATGCAAGTATAGTTTGAACACAATTATTGTGTAGCTCATGTATCAATGTATTCAAAGATAAAACAGGCAGAATTTGTGCATACACATTTGCTAAATATAATTTATACAAGGTCTTCCCACCTATTAATTACTTATTTATCTAAAAAGAAAAGAAAAAGAAAACATGAAATCAAACTATTGTAAACTAAATTTTTATTTGATCTCACGTTTTTCATGTGATTTTATTAATAGACCGATATTACTAATTAACTGATTTTATTAATAGACTGATATTACTAATATCTGATGACATGGCAAAAATTTAACACACTGCTCCCAAGAATTGAAGAACCAAATCAATAAAATGCATGTTGAAAAAAACATTGACATTTTTTAAAGACTTTAACAAATTATTTTTGAAATGTTTAAGAATTGTTTTAAATGAATTTAATAAAGGGGACTCCAATTTACAGTAGCCTTAAATTGTCAGTGCTATTGATGTCTAGTAATGCAGAAAGACCCCACCTACAGTACCTAAAGACACTTGAAATAATAATATAATTTTCTTGTATAGCGCTGCTAGTTTTTACATAGCGCTTTACAGAGACATTTTGCAGACATAGCACCTGCCCCGTGGAGCTTACAATCTATATTTTTGGTGCCTGAGGCACAGGGAGATAAAGTGACTTACCCAAGGTCACAAGGAGCCGACACCGGGAATTGAACCAGGTGTGTCTTTACTAACTGAGCCACTCCTTCTACCTGATAAAGGATGGTTATATGAAAGGTTGGACTACTAAAAAGAAGTTATCATTTTACACAGCATTTCAAATTACCCCTTTATATTACACGGTACCTAATGTGCATAAATGAATGTACCCTCGATCACAGTAAGCCAAATTATTTTGAGAAGGGTCATTATTTGACCCGATATCTAAGTATGTTGATCAGTTTTTATTACCTAGCGTTATGGTTCAAGATTCATATATCAGGGATTTTTGCAGTCATAGAAATATTGAAAAGGGTATACAGTATACAGTATGAGAAATAATTATTTTGTGCACTCTACATATTATGCCATATACACCAATATTCTGGATAAAGGTGCATTACAGATATTGGGTAATATTTTCATCTAATTGTTTAGAGTCACTGCCTACATCTTTTTGTTGTTGTTGGTGTTAGTTGATTTAGTGTTGAGTAAAGTTTTTTTCACATTTAAATAAACTGGTTTATTTACAGGTCAAGTTACAATGAGCTATGCCATAGCCCCCAATATACATAACATATACAGTATGTAGGCTATTTTGAGAAACATAAACTACAATTGTTAAAGTGCAATCCCTTCCACTGGAGGATAGCCCTCTGGAAGAGGTTTATCGAAGACGTTTATCCTCCTGTGGAAGGGAAATATTACAGAATTATTACAGGTTCATCCAGGGATTACCGACATTGTTGGTGGATTAAAATGTAATTTACATTATGATGTAAAATCAGTTCCTTTTTTGGACCTCACTTAATAAATAGTAGATAATGATATCAATACCACCCTTTATCATAAGCCTATGACAGTGAACTCTTTTCTTGAGTTTTGAATCTTTTCATATGAGGAAATCTATTCCCAACAGTCAATGTATCAGAATTAAAATAATTTGCGATAGTAGATGTAACCATGCTGTAAAATGGCTGCAGTCATCTCTCCTGCTGACAGTAAGGCCTGGTAAGTTATGGGCATGCCAGCAGTAATTATGGAGGTTTGCCCTCACACCCTGGTGAGGTGCCCTATGTATGGATGGGAGTGGCCACAGGCTTTGACTCCATGGTTAGTGATGTCAGAGTTGTGTCAGCCCCCAGAGGATACATAAGGCACAGCACTGATCAAAAGTTAGTGGTTGCTAAGCTGTTGGAGGATTAGGTAATAGACCTGGAAGGAGTAAAGAGTGATTCTGTACTAAGTTACCAATAATGAGACTGTGACCAGGGACCTGGCACAGGTGAAGTATCCCTGCGGGGATAGGAAATCCCTACATTAGGAGGACATTACCTTTCAAAGGGAAGTACGGTGAACAATGGAGGGCTAATTATACCCCATTGTGGAGGGCAGCTGGCCCACCGTATCAATAAAGATGATCCTGATTAAAGACGCTCTCGTGTGCAAGTGTGGAGTTATTGTACAGAGATGGGCACCACAGAGGAGTTCCTCACCAGGACCATCCCAGAGTGACCGAAGGGATCCTGATGAGGTGGAGGCGCTGCACTGGATCTAGGTAGGACTCAAGCACACTACCTCAGCTGCCTGTCTGGGTTGGCAATCCCCAATACAACATCATGCGGGAGACTCAGGAGTCCTGTTGCCAACAGGTGCACCACCAGACATCACACTGTAATGGGGACTGGTTAGACCACAGGGGCCAATATGAGATTGGGTGGGTCAGGCCAGTCCAGAAAATCCGTTACATTTGGAGGCGCTGCTGAGATAGACCTGTCAACAGGACAGGCTTTTGCTAGGTCACTTGGAAACAGGGAGAAGTGTCTGCTGCCACTTTGTGCTGCGTTGGGACGGACCTAGGGGTAGTCAGGGGGCTGATGGCGTATTGTCAGTTCGCAGGGATGACCTAGGGGCCTGAAAGGAGTTGGGGGTTTGGAGCCGGGCTATAGCTGTCCTAGTCACCTTGAGGTAGTGCTAGTTGGTAGGATGCCAGAAGGGATAGCCTGTTAACGTGGTCAGGAATCCTGGAGAGGGTCTGCGCTAGGCTAACCAAGACAGGTAGACGCCCCAGTACTGCATGGAAGCCCCAGAGTACTCTAGCCCATTCCAGACCACTCACCGTAGGGAGCACAGACTGGGAGGAAGGAGATACAGCAGACACTGAGAGAGTGAGCCTAGCCTGAGGTAGTGCATACATGAGTCCAGCCTACATTAGGTACACATGGTGGTGCATCAGAGAAATCTTTATTGTACCGGTGTGGTGGCTGCCCCGCAGAGAGGAGCCCCATGTACGATAACTACTACGAGGGAATGACGACCGCAAGAATGGAGGATCCGCGCAGTGCGGATAGTCCAAAATGGCGACCGAAGGTTGATGGGGAAAGCATACCTGGCGTGCGCCCCGCTGAAGAGCAAGCTGTTGCTGATATGTCTTTTACAAGCCTGCTCTGGAGTGGAGCGAAAGCTGTGGCCGCACCGTTTTGGTCCTGCCTAGGACAACGAGGCGCCACCCTGGAGGACTGTGTTGAGGACATTGTTATAACAGGAGGAGAACACAGTGAGAGTGAATGTCAGTTGACTTGCAAACAGATGAACGCTACCTCATTCATTGATCGAACTGACAGTGCTACCCAAAATGGCGGCTCCCGCTTCCCTGGGAGACCGCGTGGGCCGATGGCAGACTATTCTGCAAATGCACAAGTTCCCAAGAATTGGCGCCAACAGGAGAGCCCCGCCCGCATGGGGGGTATGGCGCGAAAGCTGCGGCCGCGCCTTCATGGACAGTGACTCACTCAGCCCCAGTGCTGAGTCAACCACTTAGTCTGTGGGACCCTCCCCTAATATCAACCAGGGGGAGTGGTTTCCAACTATGCCCCGTGGGTATGAATCCCGCGGGCCCAGGAGCTGGTGCGCTGACGGCCCCATTACCAGAAATAGTTCCGGCAGCTGAAATTGTGTGCAAGAAAGAAGGATACTTTGCACGCAAGGCAGCTGAAAGACAACGGCTGGAGTTGGCGGCAAAAGAAGAACCCCACCCTGTTGGGGAAAAGCGCGCGAAAGCTGTGGCCGCGCCCTCTAGGACTGAAAGAGGTGCGGCCTCAATTAAAGGACATCCTATTCCATTGTGGGACCCGCCCATAATCACTACTACTGGGGGCGGATTCCAATTATGTCAGATGAGGGCGGAGCTGAACCAAGGAGTGGCTGACCATTCAACCCCTGTTGGTCACTCACGCGGAACCAGCTTCCAGAACAGACCAGTGTTAAAAGTGGCTCCCACCAAGACCATGGCCTGCTCCCCAGATGTGAACCGGATGGTATCAACTCAGCCCTACGCAGTACCCGGCGGTGTACTAGTGATACGCGTGGGGGGCGCGGAGACAGTAGTGGGCCTCTGCCTGCAATGCCGACTGCCCGGCGGCACCATGGGCACGGCGGCGCGCTGTCCGCAGTGTGGCACACAATACCTGTGGCCAATGCCCACATTTGTGCCCATTCAGACCAATGACCCAGGGGGAAATACGGCTAGGCTGTCCGCCGAGTCCCCCGGTGCACTATGGACCAAGGGTGCGGACCCAGAAGAGTGTGAAGTGGTCGGTCCGGCAACCGACCGAGAGAAAAGAAGGCGGTCGCCGCGCTCGGCGACCCCAAGTACCCTTAGTGCGGATCCCTCAGACGAGGGACCCAAAGAACTGACTAGTACCCTGGTCTGGCCAGTGGCAGTGGTCGGCGGAGGAAGTGGGGCGAAAAGACCGCTTACCGGAAGTGACAGCGGACAGAGCCAGGTGTCACCGGTGGAGCCGAAACCGGAGAGGCGGAGCCCAGCTGTTCTCGGGACCGGCGGGTCCAGTGGTAACGGGCGATCCACGCCCAACCTGCGGACTGGTAAGGATAGCCCTTGTCCTTGCCAGGCTCCGATAACACCGCTAGAGGAGGAGAGGCCGTGCCAGGCCAGGACGGCGCACGTGGGCGCGGAAGGACTTCCGGACCTAATCGTGGAGGAAGAGATCCCGCATGGGGGTCCATCCCAAGATGGCGGCGTATCCGATTCCAGCGATGACGGCGTTTCCGGCGGAGGTGGCGGAACCAGCGGAAGTAGAGGACACGCGTCTCAGCGATTGGGTGGTGGTTCCCGATCAATTAAAAAGACCCGGAGCAAGCGGCGGACCGAGAAGGGTGACGCAACCGGCGATATCGCTGTCCAGTGGTACGGGACAATCCCATGAAGGCGAACGGGTCGGAACCCCGCGGCTGCCGACTGCCTATCCCTACGCCCAACCCCACGCCCTAGATAATGCCCTTGTCCCAGTCACCTGTTCCCGGGGATCATCATCCAGCTTGGGGGTGTCGGAAGAATCCTTGGGGGTTGGTGAAAACCGGACTGGGGAAAGACTGAGCAGCTTTGCTTCCGAGGGTGGCTCAAGGGGAGGAGGACAATTGGGACAGGTATCAAAGTCCCGGTGGGTACCTGAAGAGGCGGATATACCTTCTGGGAGGCCCCAAAACATGAGAGATGGTCCAGGCCCCGTTCTGCAGGGACCTCTGGGGTATGCTCCTGGGGGGGTACAGATGAGGGAGACTCTCTAGAGTCTGGGCCCGAGAAGCCTAGGGAGACCCGTTGGTGGGCGCCCTTATTTGAGGGGTACGTAGGCTGGATGGACCGCACGCGGTTCTTATTAGAGAAGGATGACATAGTGGACTACTGGTGGGCTAAAGGGGAGTTCACGCCCGCCGAGAGGAAAAAGGAGATGCAATTCAGGTGGTTCATGATAGGCAGAAATGAAATAGAACACATGGGCCCTGACATATTGTCAGACCCTGTAGACCCAGATGAGCCCTTATCCTGGGTATTACCAGGGAGAGCAGGGAACGCCAACCTAACTAGGAGTAGTAGGGCTGAAAGGGCGATCATTGCAAAATATAAGTACTCCCATGGATTGGAGTACCCGTACGTTCCTGAACCCCTCATGCAGGAGATTGAGGATAACAGGGACCAGTGGTTAAGGGAGACCATAGAGGAATACATAATCAACAAGGGGGGTGCCATTACTGGTAGTAAGGCAGAAGAAAGGATTGAGCACCTGATAAGGGTTTGGAGTATTGGGAGAAGTGTATACAAACACAAGGTAGTATACAGGCCTGAGAGGGGGTTGCCGCGTAGCTACCATGTAACTGTTCTGGACATGGGGGGTCGGGAGGTGAAGAAACCTGATCCACGGCACTACTATTAGGAGGTACTGGTTAGCATTGCGCAGGCTAGTGGCTGCTGGTCAGGGCTTGTCTGGCGCCTTGTTACTGTGAAATATTTGTTTACTAATTATGTGTGCATATTTCCATTTTACAGTGCTTCCTGACGAAAGGTGTTCAAATTTAGGTCCCAGCCGGGGACGGTGGGATTCACCAGGGGGAGAATGTAACCATGCTGTAAAATGGCTGCAGTCATCTCTCCTGCTGACAGTAAGGCCTGGTAAGTTATGGGCATGCCAGCAGTAATTATGGAGGTTTGCCCTCACACCCTGGTGAGGTGCCCTATGTATGGATGGGAGTGGCCACAGGCTCTGACTCCATGGTTAGTGATGTCAGAGTTGTGTCAGCCCCCAGAGGATACATAAGGCACAGCACTGATCAAAAGTTAGTGGTTGCTAAGCTGTTGGAGGATTAGGTAATAAACCTGGAAGGAGTAAAGAGTGATTCTGTACTAAGTTACCAATAATGAGACTGTGACCAGGGACCTGGCACAGGTGAAGTATCCCTGCGGGGATAGGGAATCCCTACATTAGGAGGACATTACCTTTCAAAGGGAAGTACGGTGAACAATGGAGGGCTAATTATACCCCATTGTGGAGGGCAGCTGGTCCACCGTATCAATAAAGATGATCCTGATTAAAGACGCTCTCGTGTGCAAGTGTGGAGTTATTGCACAGAGATGGGCACCACAGAGGAGTTCCTCCCCAGGACCATCCCCGAGTGACCGAAGGGATCCTGATGAGGTGGAGGCGCTGCACTGGATCTAGGTAGGACTCAAGCACACTACCTCAGCTGCCTGTCTGGGTTGGCAATCCCCAATACAACATCATGCGGAGACTCAGGAGTCCTGTTGCCAACAGGTGCACCACCAGACATCACACTGTAATGGGGACTGGTTAGACCACAGGGGCCAATATGAGATTGGGTGGGTCAGGCCAGTCCAGAAAATCCGTTACATAGAGATGAGTACAAATCCATTTTATGTAACGCACAAAACATATGTAGACAGGTTATCCATCTTGGCTGTTACAATCTACTAGATATTCAGTTGAGAATGATATGGCCAAAAGCCCTGAGATGAAAGAGAAGTCAATTATGTATCCACTTATACCAAGGAATCTACTAGGATTACAAAAGATGAAAAAATATAACAAAGGATCTACATATAAAGAGGAAGAAATCTTGGAAAAAAAATTATTTTTACTGTTGATCCTGAAAAAAATTATTTGATTGGGTAATCTACCTAAAGGAAATTGCCCATTTCACCATAGTGGCCAATGCACTAATACTAATGATATCACAGAATTTTCCCGCTACATTACAGGGAAGAGATACCAAATTAAGTTGTTAATTAACTGTTCTACTTTTGCAATTTATGTATTGATATGTCCATGTTCTAGATCATTGGTGGGACACAGGCCCACCAAACTAAACTTGTGGCCTCAACCCCTGCCCACACCTACAGCCCACTCTCCCTCGCACCCCAGTGCAGAGGGAGTGGAGATGTTGCTGGTATGGACATAATGACAGTATAAGAAGAGGAGTAGGAAAGTATTCACCAGCCCGCTGGCATTATGCAGCTAACTGTAGGGGATGTGGAGAAGCTACTACCTGCAACATCCCTTCAGCCTGTGCACCATATGTGTGCGTGCATATGCATCTATATTATATATAGATATATTATAAGTATATAGTATTTGTTTTCTCCCATATAGATTGTTGCAGACATCCTTAGCCTCGATATTGATCTATATCTATATATAGATATCTATATCTATAGACTTAGTAAAGTTATGGTGGGTAAAAAAAGTGACAAAAACCCTCCACAGAAAAGCATATAGCAAATGGAAATATTACTGTATGCTCATTTGCATGTCTTAGACAGGTATGCAACCCTGCATATCACCATTATCACCCAGCACACAGCACTTCCACTGCAGCAAGGGGTTCTGGGAAATAACATGCAAATGAGCACACAGTGCAACCTTTTGGTTTTGAAGCAAAAGGTGGCACTGTGTTCTCATTTGCATGTCATTTCCCAGAATCCATTGCTGCAGTGGAAGTGCTGTGTGCTGGGTGATAATGTTGAAAGGCAGGTTTGCAGACCTATCTAAGACATGCAAATGAGCATACTGTAATATTTCCATTTGCTATATCAATAGATATAGGCTAAGGATGTCTGCAACAATCTATATGGGAGAAAAAAAATACTGTTCCCAATCGGCCACCTATCTAAGAACTAACCACGCCCGATGTTTCTTAAATTCGATGATCGGACAAACACAGGTGTGTTGAGCATGGTGTGGCTGTTGCCAACAAAAGCATTACTATTTTATAACATAAAGCAAAGTGTATAGCAATTATAAGATTGCGTATCAAGAAACTGACAAATTGGGTAGATACTTATAGTACTTAGAACAGCGGTCACCCATCAAAGTACTAACTGCACCCAATATTGCTTAACTTTGTTAATCCAACATCACCCTGCATGAAGGAAGGATTGCTGTAAAGGATTCCAAAAAGAGTTCAATGAATAAACCAAGAGAACGTCAATAAATATCCAATATACTGACGAAAAAAAGTAATAACACCTCAAATTGGAAAATATACTATCGACAATTGGTGAATAGTTCCTTATAATCCGCGACTCAAAGAAATGCAATGCACATATCAATGTGGAAGTGTGTGCATCTGTTTAAAGGGTAACATATCAATACAAGTATGTTTATAAAGGACATAACGCTGCATCCGTTAAACTCAAAAAAGAGTCAGCAAATGGTGTTCTTGAACATAATGAAATACTTCCTTTTCTTGATGGAAGATATTTTAGTGCTCCGGAAGCAATGTTGCATTTAAATGAGTTCACAATGTCTGAAAAATCACACGCAATTAAACGATTGCCTGTTCATATGCCAGATCAACAACAAGTAAATCTTTCTTGAAGGTCATAAAGAAGAAGCTTTACATTGAAAAACTTAGGAAAAAAAAACTATGCTAGCATGGTTTGAACTTAATGAAATAGATACCGAGGCAAGAGCTCTGAACTATATAGAAATACCAAAACATTATACTTTTAACAAAACAGCTGGAAAATTGAAACAGCGTTTGAGAGGAGGAAATGGTGTAATAGTTAGGATGCTGGTCGTAAGATAGTGAATGTTATTATTTGCGCATGCTTCCAACATGTGTTGTTGGAGGTAAAAGTTTTCAAGATCTCAAAACTGTAAATAGAATAGAATGTGGCCTTCTAAAACACGATAAGATGAGGCACGACACCTGAAGCAAAAATGCCAATCTATTTGAGACAGCTGTTTGCAATGATTTGTGGCTTTGGAGAACCAGAAACCATACCAGAACTTTGGGAAAAGCACATACCATCCTTAAGCGAAGACTTGATTAGAAACTGGGCCCCTGTACGCTCTTGCAGAATTCAATACAAGAGTATGCTCTCATTTTGAAAAAATTAAAGCTGACCTCTGTCGGGATGCTGCCAGTATATCGGAATTCAGATTCCTTTGACGTTTTAGCAGAACAGGGCAAAGCAATTCTAAACACAGAAAAACTGAACAACTATCATCGCCATGTTGTTGATACAATATTAAACACAGTTTACGATGATGCAGATTAAGAAGTGTTTTTTCTTGGATGGTCATGCTAGAACGGGAAAAACTTTTGTATACTCAACACTACTTCATACTATTAGAGGTAGAACAACAAGAATAGCAGAAACACTATGAGCTGGAGGGCAAATTGCTCATTCAGTCTTCAAAATCCCTTTGAAAATAACAGCAACATCGACTTGCAATATAAAGACAAACACGAAGAAAGTCCGAAATTTAATCCAATTGAAACTAATCATCGGGGATGAAGCCCCAATGGTGCATGCACACGCATTTCTGGCTGTTGATTACTGCATTATCTAATAGGAATATGTAAACCATTTGGAGGTAAAGCAATATTTATGGGCGGAGATTTCACACAAGTGTTACCAGTTATTTTATGTGGTTCACAGTCTCTTACTGTTGCAAGTTGTATAAACATGCTTCGGCTCTGGGGACAATTACAGGTGCTAAAGCTAAAACAAAATATGCGATCTCTGAAAACTGAGAAGGAATTGGCGGAATGGCTCCTGGACGATGGGTGATGGATAAATAGGTGATACAGTAACATTACCCTCACATTGCTATCCAAAAATCAAGGTACAGTTGCACATCTATACGGTGATACTGACTTTTCTACGGTTACTCCTGTACAATTTCAACGAAGAGCAATACTAAGTGTAACAAACAAAGACTCTCTTGATCTCAACAATAAATTTCTCAGCCATATTAATGGAGTAATCTTCAAAAGTGTGGATACTGTTAGTGATGACACTGCTGATCAACTCGCATTCCTGGAAAAATTCTTAAAAAGTCTTACTCCAACCGGAATGCCTCCTCATGAACTGAAACTTTAAGTAGGATCGGTTATCATACTCCTTAGAAACGTAATGCCATTGAGAGGACTATGTAATGGTACAAAACGTACTATTAGTCGAATACAAACACACAATCGAAGCAAAAGTGATTTGTGCAGCAAACTCAGACACTGTACATATTCCAAGAATCCTACTCATTCCACCAGACACAAATTTACCATTCAGTTTCAAACGAAAACAATTTCCCAAACGATAGACTTTTTCGACGATTGAATTATTGAGAGGACATCAGTGTACAATCAATAAGTTACAAGGCTAAACGTTTGATAAAATATGCCTTTACCTATCTAAGCCTGTTTTCAGTCATGGACAATTATATGTTGCTCTATCGAGTCTCAGATCATTTGATAAGTGTGTGTTGATTTACTGTAAATAGTTGTGGATATTTCTTTTTCCAATAAATTAATTTAGTAAACTCTGTTTCTGTCTGGCGAAATGATCCCTGGTGTGATATTCCTGGTCGCCCATGATACTGTACGTGGAGGCAGCACTCACGTAACAAAAAAAAACTTGGCTGGGTGCATTAGAATTAACAAGTCATAATCACAGTGGTGTGAGCTAAGCACTCACTTTGAAAAAACGAAGTGATTTATTTAGTACTGTACATTAATGTTTCGGTCCTATTACAGAACCTGTCTCATGAGAAAGGTCCTGTAATAGGACCGAAAGGATGATGTTCTGTACTAAATAAACTTTGCCAAGAGATCAGATAGCTTCTATTAATCCAACTATCAATAATAAGTGCTCATGTGAAAGTTCTTACCCGGTAAATGAAGGAAGCATCTTTACTTTACAATAATTTGCAATGAAGTGAAGGAACATTAAGCAGAGAAAAAGGGTACATTTTCCATCCAAGTTTCAGTCACCCTGATAAACTGGCCTGAGTTGGAAAGTGTGCCTGTTGTAGGCCAGATGGGCATTAGTACCCTGATTTTCCAAGTCTCACGTTTTTGTTATTATGACGGGTCATAAACAAGACATGGATCATAACCAAGACATTGAGCAACATAGAGATCAGTTCAGTGTATAATTTTGTAGTGTTGTTCTTTAAGGCATGGTGCGCAAAGTTCCTGAGCTGCGCCCCCCTGCCTGGCAGCCCCTGTCAAATGACGCTGCGGGTCATGTGATGTCACGTGGCAACGCGTCACGTCAGGTGACCCCGCAGTGTCATTTGATGTCGCGTTGCCATGGCGACGCTGAAGAGCCGGCAGAGAGCAGGTAAGGGAGTTAGAGGTTTCACGCCTCCACGACATTTATTTTAAATGCCTTGGGGAAGAGCACGGAGCTTCTCTAGCCGCCGTGTTCCCCCCCTCTAGAAAATCTTGCAACCCCAGTTTGCGCACCCCTGCTTTAAGGCACTGATTATTATTTAAAAAATATGAAAACATTGAAAACTGTGTTCATTACACCATAAGTAAGATGCATTGTGTCTTTAGTACCTTCATATGAAATGAATCGTGGACATTTTAAAATGAATTGCTTAAAAGGACACAATGGACAGTTATAGTGATCATGATAAGTATTTACACACTTCCAGTGGCGCATGCTCACAAATCTTAAAGTAAATAAAACTGTAACGCCCTCACTGCCACAATTCCCAGAAACATATTAATATATATTCCCAAACTGTAATAGCTATCTTTCTGTGATGGTAATCTTTCTTTTAATTTCTTAACAATCAGAGGGGCTTGCCATGTATTGCAGTCCTTCTGTCAAACATAAGGTTAAAACCGAAATGGGCATTTCAACAGGAGCTTTAAAAAAAAAAAAAAAAAAAAAAAAATGTTTCCACATGCAGAAGACTGCAATGCTTAAAATGTTGCTTTGCTGTTTGACACTGTTGGTCTATTCAAAAGCAATAACCAAAAGAAAAATCCTAATCGTTAACGATTGTTCTCTTTCATGCTGCTAAAAAACGGGAAGTAAACATTAATAAAGACCCTAATACTGGTTTTGACCTTGAAGTTGAACATGGTGGGGGTTATTCATTAAGCTGCAATAGTGCCGATCAGAGCACTATCGTACAAAAAAACTCGTTTGACTTCCATGGGAGTTTTTGTGAATAACCCCTTAGTCTCTTCATGGGTACATTTACAAACCTTTGACTTTTTGGCCTCTGCCACTCTGGCAGCGAAGAGGCTATAACAATGGCCATTTCAACTTTAGTGTTTTGACAGTTTCCTTAAAATATCACGGACCCCAAGCCAGGATAATAAACTCAAAATAACATTACGATAGCAAGTCGATGAATCATTTTCTCTACATGTCTCATTGTTTTCAAATTATAATTTGTATTACTCTTTCCAGAACGCAAAGGATAAATAAAATAACAAGAAAGGAGAGGTACAGAAAGCTGATAGGAAAGCACATATATCTAAATACTCTGGATAAAAGGTAGGTCCTATATACACAAATACATCAGGTTATAGGGACATAGAAACTCGGTAGAAATCCTACAAGCAAACAACCAGAATGGAACATTCACTGGCAACCAAGAAATAAACAGTGCTTCTAATCTAATCAGATCTGCTCCTGGGATTATATACAATCTGACAAGCATTCACTGGACAATATGTATAGTTTATCTAATTTCAAACAGATCTGCAACACATTAATGCACACTCATGGAAATGCTCGGTTAAAGCTTCTAAAAGTGTGTATAATAAGGTCATATCCAAAGCTTTAGCATTTGTATTTTTATTTGATTTTATTCCTATATAATTTTTTGAGGATGAAAAAAATTGCAAGCTCTTTGGCCAGAATTCTTCATAGTTTGCTCCAGAATACATCAAGACTACACAGGGTCCTGGAAGCAAAGAACAGTATACAAAAAAAAAAATAGTGAGTCGATGTTTTGGGCTTTAACGGCTTAAGTCAAATCGAGGAAATTTTTATTTAAACTGAATAGCAGATTGCTGCTTTAATCTGTGCTGCTCATAATATAATTAATTTAACTGAAGCTGATCGGCGGTCACCCGACCTTCAAAGACCTCAAAGCTCCTTAGATATCTGTGATTTTACTACAAGGAAACATGGTGGACTCCATGGCCAGAGAAGGTGATCAGGGCACCAGGGCAGTATTCTATTGGTCCCCTCTGCGGTCAAACCCTCAAAGGTCGTAAGATCAGCACTAGTAACCCCTGGTTCAGGTAATGTACGTAAAACATTAAAATACATTCAGAGCAGGGGAAGAAGGTGGCTTTAAAACCATTTTATTGCCCTTATGACGTTCTCTAGCCAGGTGCTCTTATAAAATCCTAAACATCATGAGGTTTTACTTCGTTTTCTAAAAGAGATTGGAAGTGGAATGGTGAACACGATCAGAACGGAAGTGGAGGTCACTCTACTTCACATTATGCCTTCGATAAAGCACCATCAAGGGCGCAAACGCATTAGTCATTTTTACCTTCTGACTCTGCATATGCTTTTTCTGAAGCTCAAATTGTATTGAAAATGTTACAGAGGACAGGGATGGGAACAGAAAATAAAGAGGGGGAGGGATAAGGGGAGATTAAATATTCCATCAACATGTATCACAGTGGGGATATGTTAATGGAAGAATTAAACTTTTGTATTATATTAAGACATGCTTCCTCGCTGTTATTGACTGGAAATTTGGTCTTCACCATACAGGTGTGTGCAAACACGTAATGCCATGATCAAAATAAATCTGAGGACCTTAGAAAAGCAGTTATTGATGCTCATCAGTTTAGAAAGGGTTACAAAACAATTTCTAGGGATTTCGGGCTCCACCAATCCACTGTCAGACAGACTACAAATGGAGTTATCGTACTACAAAAATCTACCAAAGAACAAACCGGCAAATCATCCGTGAAGTCACAAAGAACCCCAAGGATCCAAGGATCTGCAGGCCACTCTTGCCTTGGCTGTGAGTGTTCATGACTCAACTATCACAAAAAGACTAAACAAGAATAGTGTTCATGGAAGGACAGAGGAGGAAACCACTGCTCTCTAAAAAGAACATTGCTGCTCGTCTGAAGTTCGCCAAAGAGTACATAGATGATCCACAAGAGGTCTGGAACAATGTTCTCTGGACGGACGAGTCAAAGGTAGAACTTTTGGCCTCAATGCGAAACGTTATGTTTGGCAAAAATCAAACACTGCTTTCGAACAGAAGAACCTCATTCCAACCGTCAAGCATAGTGGTGGGAGTGTGATAGTTTGGGGCTGCTTTGCTGTCTCAGGACCTAGATGGCTTGCCTTCATTGACACAACCAATTCTGCATTGTACCAGTAGATTCTGAGTCAGGCTATCCATCTGTAAGCTGAAGTTGAACCGAAAGTGGGTTATGAGTTAAAGCAGTTCTGTAAGGAAGAATGGGATAAAATTCCTCAAAACTGATGTGAGGGACTGACCAGAAGCTACAGGAAACACTTAGCTGAAGTCATTACTGCTCAAGGGGTTGCCACCAGGGCCTGAATCTAAAGTATTACATACTTTTTTTACGCATGCATTTTGAATGTTGAATCATTTGTAGATAAATAAATGTTGAAAAAGTATTTGTCATTTGTTTGATCATGTTATCTTAATCAATTATTTGGACTTAGATTAAGATCTAATAACATTTTAGGTTTGAAATATGTGAAAATCCTAACGCGTTCCCAAACTTTATCTCGCCACTGTAGGTGAATGTACTTTAACAAATCTGTATAAGAAGAAGGTTGCTAAACACACAATCTCAGCCCGCGATGACTCCGGACGGGCGCCAGTTAATTAAATAAATAATAAAAAAAAGTTTAAAAAAATGGCGGCGATTCATCTCCCCCCCTTCCTCCTCCACCACCTCCTCCTCCTCCCTCCCCCCCCCTCCTCCTCCCTCCCCGCCCCCAGGTTTTGTGGTGCGCAGAGGCAGCAGCAGCATGAAGAGGATGCGGCAGCCGTGAGTATTTTTTTTTTCAATAGCAGGGTTGGAGGTCAGAGCATGCCTGGGGCGGGGCTTAGTATCGGAGAGGATGTGCTGAGCTGATCTAAGAGGTGTGTGTGTGTGTGTGTGTGTGTGTGTGTGTGTGTGTGTGTG
>WSYH01013075.1:0-17696 GCA_036426205.1 Ascaphus truei
CTCACCTTCCAATCCATACATTGCATTTACATTGTATAAATGATGCATAAAATCTATGCACCATATACATTCTGCAAATGAATGTTAACAATATCATTGCTAGCAAACTACAAATACCTCCAAACAAGTAAACTATTTTAACCAATCAAGTAAACAAAAATCAATTAGCAATCATTATTTACATCCCTAAACAATTGACAGTCCATCCCGAACAATGAAAAAATTAACTAATTCACGCCTGGAGCAGAACAATTTAGCATGTGAAAAAATATAAGTACCCACCAGAATACAAACTTTAAAACGAAGGCTAACCCTGAACACAAGCACACAATACAATATCAACAATTACATCTATCTAATTGTAAAATACTTTAAACACACAATAAAGCATAGCAGTATAGACAAATTAATTTAAAACACATCAAATCAAGCTATTATACTTTATATATAGTTGCATGATGAAGCCACTGTACAAATTCATGGGTGAAGGGTGGGTATCGGGCCAGTGTGGCTTAACCCCCTTAATTAGCTGTGCGGTTATAATCTGATAAGGTTTTAAGGGGTTAATTGATATCTGAATGTACTTGCAATGTATTGGCTTTGTATTTGCTATGTATTTTGTGGGCAAGACAAGGATGTCGCTGGCGACGGAGACTTCTTATTGATGAGGTCAGTAGTACTTTATTTATTTGAATATGCTAGTTAATGTTTTTAATAATGGGCAATTAATCTATTATCCATATCTGGATAATAGTTATTTTGCACATTATTGTACTGTAGGTGTTGGGGGGGGAAGGGGGGTGTATGTATGGAATGTATAGGCCAGGTTTATTTTTTTTACATTCAGGGTTTGTTCCGTGGTTCCGCGTGAGACCTCTGGAGACCACCTGTGGGTCTCCTCGGGTATCTCACGGGTATCAGGCTGGTGGTTCCACGGGTGACACATGTGGGGATGAAGCGGTGGCCTCACATATGTGGGGGAACCGTGGATCCGTAGACTGCGGGGATGAAGCGGTGGCCTCACATCTGTGGGGGCACCGCCGACCCATAAGTGCAGGGATGATGATGTGTGGTCCCACTTCTGTGGGGGCACCACGGACCCATAGTTAGCACTCGTGAGTTCCCCAGACCCCCATGGGAACCATCCGAGGCCCCGCAGACACCTGTGGGTCTGACCCGGGGCTCCCAGATATCCGTGGGCCTACCGTGGGGACCCAATTGTAGCCTACGGTGACCCAAGGAGACCACCTGGGGGCCATGGCGCTGGCGGGACCCACCAGCAGGCCTCCAGAACCTGTTTGAAAAGGGCTGCTGGTACCCTGTAGGTCTGTCAGGTGCCCCGCCAGCCCACCAGGGACTCGCGTGGGGCTGCGTTATGAACCCTGTTTGTAAAAGGATAAATCTTGTATTTATGGGGGGGCACAGGGGGTGGGTAATGTATTTAATAAATATAATGATGCTTATTGTGCGTCACTGTATTGTTTTTATTGTGGGTACTGGGGGTGGGGGGGTATGTGGGTAGGCCTCCCTTGTGTGTGGGTAGTGGGTGAGGGTGGTTAGGCCTCACGGGGTGGGGGGTTAGTGTGGGAGGGTATGTAGGCGTCCTGAGTGGTGGGTGAGGGTGGGTTAACCCCTTAATGACTGTAGCGGTTAATAACCGCTATGGTGATTGAGGGGTTAGGTGACATTACTTTGGATGTTTACATTTTTGTCTCTGTTTTGCAGCAGTGGAGGGGCCATGGGAAGGTGGGTAGTGGGTAGTGGGTGTGGGTGGTTAGGCCTCACGGGGTGGGCCATTGGCAGTGAGGCCCTGCATTATATTTACACAGGATCCCCCTCCCCACATTTACATACACTGCACTCACAGAAACACAGGCCAGAGAGATTAAACAGACACATTAGGGGGAGGGGGCTTTACACAGATTACAGTCACAGCAGGGAAGTTGAACAGACACATTAGGGGGAGGGGGGCTTAAACTTTATGGAGACAAAGTTATCCTCTCTCAAGAGCAACCAAAACCCCGATAACTAGATGGTTATCCTGGGAAAAGATCTTAATGTCTGTATAGATATCGATACTGGAAGACATCTGGGAGAAAGCTGCCTCCAACAATCATCGTGCGTTGTAAGTAAAAGAGAATATTTACAAGTTAATATTACAGATGGTACATGGACTATGCCAACCTGCACTCTTTTATCCCAGGGGTTCTACCACTATGGCTGGCGTGGGTGTGGCCGAAGTTGGGGAGATTCTGCATACTTCGGGGGTCATGTCCCACAATCAAAAAACTTGGACAGAAAAAAAGGTGTTCACATTAATACACAAGATCTAAAATCACTGCCCCACATGACCAGAGTATATATATTGTTAGGGCAAGCCAATAGCCAATATTCCCCGAAAAAAAAAGCTAGAGTAATAACCCAAATGTTAAATGCCTTACAAGGTGTACAATTGCCAAAAATGGAAACAACCTGCCCCCCCATCCTTAAACCAAATAAACAATAAAATCTGGCATATGTTTATATGGTAAGAACTCTCAGCATATACTGAAAGCCGGACCTCACAATTCTCTGAGATTTGGGCTCCTTGGTTTCGCCATGCATGTATATCCCCCTATATAGATTAGAATACTTGGAACAGAGGATATAGGTGACCAGGTTAAATTGTGGGGTGGTACAATCTATAATTTTTAAAAAAATGCTATTCCCTCCCACCACTCCCCGATCCCCCTTTATAGTTATTATGTTTGTTAATTTTTCTTTTGTATGAAAAAAAAATGTTTATAAAAATTTTTTAAGTAAAAAAAAAAAAAAAAAAAAGATTAGGAGTCCACATAACCAAGAACATTCAAAGACATTACAATGCAAATACCACAACCTAATTCGGACGTGATAAGTGACCTCCATAAAAATGCGTCCCTCTGTGGGCGGAAAGCTCAACAGAGGTAAAGGAGAATCATATTGTGAAATAAATAAGGCTTTTTATGCGGCCTGTTTCCTTAACATCAGGAAAACCATCCAAACAAGGGGTAAACAAAGCTTCTATTACTTGGGAGTATTTCTAGTGACATACTATGCAGTTCACAACTCCCTTAGATACAGCATGCTCCCAGCCCCAAAACATTATAGCCATGAAATAAGCAGATATAAAGTCTCATAAAATGAACAGTTATGAATCTGTCTGTGGTTTGAGGGAAATCTCTTGTCCCTGGTTCAGTCCCTTTTCCTCAGGGCTGTTGTGTCAGCATTCAGTTAGAAGTTTTCACTGTGTCTGAAAGCAGCTCTGCTATGTCTTCTGGCAGGGCCTCAAGACAAGTGTAGAGAGTCAAAGACAACTCTGCTTGTCTCCAGGTCCAGCTCAGGTTATGAGCTAAGGAGTTCTCACTTCCTGTCTCAAAAGACAGGCTTTTGGCATTGGAAGCAAATATAATCAGGCAGGTAGTGTTTGTTGTTAATGACTACAAGCGTTAAGCACCACACTGCTGGATTAGAGGCACATTACTTGAACAGGGATCAGCCCCTGTATAGTCCTCATACAATATCCTGGATAGGTAGGAACATAGCGTCAAAATTAACCTTACTCCCCATATCTTATACTTTTCCAGACGTTACCAGTTGCCACTTAGAACTGAAGATTTGGCTCTCACTTCAGTCTGAAATCCTAAATTTATCTGGGGAGGGAAAAAAAACGAGAGTCAACAAATTAAAATGAAAAGATCTGTCCCTAGCGGGGTGGCGGCCTAGCGTACACATGCTGCTCTCAACAAAGTGGCTTCAATTAAGCCAAAGGTTCAATGGCAATCCACATCTAAAACGGTGGGTGAATTACGAGAGTGCGCCTGCGTCCTTTAAAATTACGTAATTTGATCTGGCTACCTAAAATAGCCGACGATATGACCTGACATTGCCGCTTTCATCAATGACCAACTCATGTCTAGTGTGAGGCTAATAAGACTCAATACTCCCTCAAACGAGTAATTCTTCAGATGTCCCCAAATTGGAAAATCCCAAGTTCGCTCCGGCCTACTAGAGGGAGATGCATCAATGTGGAAACAAAAAGGTACATAGGATCAAAGATATGGAGGGATAAATGGAAAGATTAAAACGTTTGATCACGTCAGACAGAAAAAAGATATACCCACTCAGAAATTTTTTAGAACTTCCAGCTCCGAGCATTTTAAACAAATTTGCCCCTACCCCCATTGACGACATTCGAAAAAGCTCTGTTGGCAAAGACCGACACAAGCGGACTCAATCACGCTGTACAAAGAAGTAGTTGATTCTGTGAGCTTAGAGAACAACCACCGTCTTTATAACCAAATGGGAAAGAGACCTGGGAGAGACATTAGAAGAGACGGGTGGAACGACGCTAGACTCCTGCCACGGCAAAAAAGCTACCTATGTAACACACTCAAGTGGGATGAACGCATATAAGGTCTAATGCGCAGTGGTACCCACCCCAATGAAATTAGCCCAAAGTTAGGGCCTGGATCCTCCTCGCTATGCCCCCGGCATGTGCGGAAGGATCGGCCGATCTGTTACCAAAATGCTGTGGTCTGCCCGCGGATCCTCCACTATGGGAAGAAAGTAGAAATGGATACCGAGGGTCTTAGACCTCACTATTCCCTCAGACCCATGGCATTCATCTTGAATAGACCACTAACGGGTCTGTCCCAAGCAACAAATAAACTAATAGCACATTTTGATCGAAATAGCCAAGCGCGAGCGAGCTCGCAGCACAAATGGAATGCCCCGAATTCAGTATCCCAAAGATTCGAAATCGATTGTGAAGTTTATTCTGCCAGGATGGGAATTGACGAAGGTCCAGTGAACGACAACTGGACCAATTACCAAGTATGGACACCTGGCTGGCATCAGAGGATTATCCCCGGGGTTGAGAGGAACACAATCTGGCTAGGAGAGATGAAGTGCGTTATCCTTTAGGAGTGGAAAACTCAGCTCACGACGACTCTCACAGACAAATAACCAGAAAGCCTAAAGAGGTGTAAACTGGAGAGGACCAACCCACAAAGGGGCGCTATGCAGTAAGCGGCGAAAAGGGCAATGGCCAAGCTTACGATTGCCATGATGTTGCGATTTTCCATCTCCGTATGACAGTAAGTGCCGAATCCCTTAAAAAATCAAGTGGAAAAATTTTCCGCCCACTCTCACGGTGATTGCCGATCACACACAGGTGTATGGAGTGCCATGGCGGGTGCCTGTATGTTCGACAATCAAAATTTTGCGAATCAGGCGAAGCAAACATGTATTGGATGCGCGGGCATATTTAAAGGCAACGTTGTACTGTTTAAATCATTCGCTGTGTGTGGAGTGAGAGACTGAGAGAGCGCACCCAAGCGGGAGATTATATTTGCATATTGACTGAGAGACTTGTTGTGTAGTGTGAGAGCTTTGTCTTTGTTGTTTTGTTTACATCGTGTTCTTGTTTGTATGTGTAAGGTGTTTTGTGATTGCTTACATGTTTCGTTCTTTGTGAGTCGTAGAGGTATGGCCGCAAGGCATGGGAAGAGTGAGGCTGGTGTGGAGTGGTACTGCTCGACATGCTGAGTACATGCGGAGCTGAACTATGTTCAGGGGCGAGTGCTGTTGTGGGAGTGCGAATGCTGTTGCTGGAGATTGCGAGTGCTGTGCTGGGTGCGAGTGTGGTTGGTGCGAGTGCTGTTGCTGGGAGTTCGAGTGCTGTTGATGATGTGATGTGAGTTCTGCTGGTGCTCAGTGCCTGATGTGGTTTCTGGTGGTGGGCGGCTTTCGGTGGTCAGCTTTTGGAGTCCTTGCCATTGGAAGGAGAGTCCCGTCAGCACCAGCCCAAGACTCTGAGCCTAAACGGACTCGGAAGAAATTGTGTGGACAGCCACGTAATCTCGCTTCAATGCAACGATAAACACAGCTCCTTGTCACTGGGTTCTGGAGCACTACGACATCGTATTTGGCCATTTAAGTATGAAGTCTAACTTTGCATTCATTATTTCAAATACATGTTTATCGTGGTCATTGTGAGGTGTTCATAAATGCAATATGGGTCCATAATGTCAGCAATTTAACTTTTGTTGTAAAACACATATTTTAATCATGCTGTTACAACGACAAGAACACTCAATGTTCAATTTGTGCACACTTCTACAATTCAGTGCAAGCTTCATTACATGTTCTATGTTTACGAAGTATAGATGCTCATGGCTACACATATTTAACATCCTAACAACATGTTTGGTATCTTTGGAAACAAGGCTAGCATTGTAGGAGAATGGTTAGTTTTTGATTTCGACAGAATTAACGTCCTATTTTTTTATGGTATTTCAAAGGCGGACAAGTTTCCGCATCCAAAACAGAAAGTGGAGGACAAATACTAATTGGTGTGAAGCGGTGGCGTCGTTTCAGGTAGCCGGAATCTAATTGTCGCAAGAGATTTGACGATATATCGGGCAAAATTAAAAAAAAAAAATTACACAACACACTGCTTGCATGCTTCTGGCACTGGAGAGTGGCCCGCTAGCACAGACGCGCTCTAACTCCATTCGACGGGAAGCACTTCCGAGAAATTACTTCCCATGTCATTGAGGGTTGGGACCTTGGTGACAGAGATATTGGAATTTATTGTCAAATTTTCACCAGGTGAGAAATGTTACTGTAACTCAGGCGTGTCATAAGGTTACCTTATTTTCTATGTTTCCCTGCTTTTTAACTTTCTTCCCAAAGAGTCCATACCTACATCTATATATGTAATATATGTCTCTCTCGACTATACTATCTATGCTATCAAAATAATATTTTGTATTTCTTGTCCACTACAATCACTAAATAATAATAATTATACGGGCCACTGCGTGTCATTTGCATGGTCATCTTCCCACAATCCGTTGCTGCAGTGGAAGACATTTATGCTGGCAGAATCATTGGGAACAATACAGGGTTGCACACATGCTAAGGCATGCAAGACAACTTAATATGTACTGTTGGCAGTACTACTTATATAAATAGTATTTTATATTTATTTATTTAAACACCTACAACACGATAATTATGCAACTCTCAAATCATGCATCGAGAGTATTGCATGCAACGGCCAACAAACAATCACTTGCACTAACAACATTTGTTTTGTTTTAGAAAAAGTTCCTTTTTTGCTTCATCTCATATACGCCAGCAGAGCATAATTCGGCACCACGTTTGCATATGGTTATGTTATTGTGTTCCAGGTAGCACACTTACGAACTATTATTTAGCTCATCTACCATTGTGTTCAAGCAAGCTGCATTCACATATGTCACACAGCTACACGTGAACTCAGGGGGTGGGTGTGTGGCACACAGCCAAAATAACAGGGTCATGTTACGGTTCAACTTTGTTGACAACCATTTTCCTTGCCTTGAATTAATTGAAAGGGTCAGGGTGATTTTAGTTTTTGGGGGAGGGACTAAGTCTTAAAAAAACCTGACATAGCTAAACAGAAGTTAATCCCAGTCATTTGAATGGATAACTCTATGTACAGAATTCACCACCAAAACCATTATGTATCAAACCATTCGTACACATTCCTTTACTCAGAATCATTGTTCAGCTTATATCAACACACCACATTATGACACCGAGAGCACCGTGTGAGCGATCACAATGACATGACTTCTGTTGTGCTGATGGCAGCCACATTACAGCCTGCAACAGCTTCTATTAATGTAGCACACCTATCCTGTAAACTAAACAAAAAACTTTTCCAATTACCTACTTCGATAAGCATTGTCACGTTGATCTCATGATAGTGATTAGCCTTATTATTGGTGATATTACTGCCCAAACCATATTGCAGGGTATGTCCAATATTCCATAATAATTCTAACAGCCATTACTGCATAAACCATGTGTATGTTGTAGTTTAGTTGAATAAAAGTCCAAAGTACACACTGGCATGTACATTGTCTGATAACCGAATAATGTCGTTTGCCACACCCATTTTCAATCAATGAAGTGATGCTGTAGTTAGCCATAATCATACTCAATATCCACACTAACTCAATGTTCATTATGTATTCACACTGTCCATGAACAACTGTGTTATTGTGTATATAGGTTTTGCCTCCTGAGGAACATGTGTCACCTGAGACTGAACAAAGTGTCTTCACTGGGGTCATCACTCATCTGCACCTGGAAGGAGAGTTATGAGGTGCAGGAATAATATGTTCATTTGATATAATGGTTTATAGTTTTATCGTCTAATTAATTGTTTTGACATGTTATTTAATTGGATCACGTTAGTGTCATGACATGAAGTGTTGTTTTAAGAGAACATGTATTGTGTTTGTGATGTAAGTAATCATGGTGGTTGTGAGGTTTGGACAACCTTTCATTCATTCTTATTCACAACTGAGCCAAACATAATTCTTAAGTCAGGGTACATTTAATGTGACTATAAAAACGTAATGGAAACAGTGTAGGTGTTTACTTGTTATCACAGTTGTATAATGTACATACTACAAACACCCAGAAAATTAGCAATGCCATTTCATCATTTGTTTCATTTATTTTAGACACATGATGATGCCAAAGACACAGAAATGCATCAAGTGACCATGAAGAGGTCCTATTCCAAAGAGTAACCACATGCCATTCCTCCAGCAAGGTAACACCCTACGCAGCAATAGCAGCTCTGAAGAAAAAATTGTTGAAGCAGAAATTGTCGCCATTCAGTCTCCTGATGTCAGTGCACGAAAGGATGATTCACTGCAGGAAGATAGAAACATTTATCACAATTGTCACATCTCCACACAGTCTTCATGAAGTTCCTAAACAGATACAAAATTAAAACACGACATTAGAAGCAGTAGTTGTTCAGCTCACCCAAGCTAATCACTTGAGAATGACTACAACAGAACATCCTTTCAAACTTTAACCATCAGAGGAAGGATCTTAGATGATTCTACTTTTTCACTCATGCATTGATCTTATTTCCCCAGGTCAGGATGTTACCGTTCAGTAGTTGAAAGTTCTGTGCATGTTCCTCTCAACATCCAAACCGCTGCCATCTGTAGAAAGTTGGAGCTGACACTACAAAAAGGCAGGCACCAAAAGACAAATGCACAAGCAGTTACTACTGACCAGTTTTTGGAAACAAACTAAAAAACACAAACATGAAATGCGAGCAAGCATCAGTGTGCAATGTGTCCCAACTTTTCACAAGTGTCCAGGCACAAGCCTGCCCGTGAAGTGTCACAGGCCACAAGTCCTGCTCGTGAAGGCCACAGGCCAGTCAAACTGGCCTGTTTTGCTAAAAGTTGTAGCCAAACGGAAAAAAAAAAAAAAAAAAAAAAACACTCAGACAACAAGCAGGCCGTGACTCGGTCTCAAAAGGAAAAAAAAGAATAAATGCTATAATTAATAAATATGTATTTGGCCTTGTTTTGTTGACTTGAGATTATCTAATGAATATCTGTATGTATGATCAAGACCTGTTGTTTCCAAACATTCCAGTAGTGTCCTGGTACACGTGAAGGTATGGAAATGTTCACAGTCGAATGAATGCATAATTAATATATGTTGATTAATCATCTGTTCAGTAATGGTCCAACATTACACACTTGCAATGTTTTGAGAAGCTGACATTCAATTAGCTGCAAAAGAGTTGGTATGTGGGTCAGCTTTGGTAGGGTAATTTTAGGTAATCATTGCATGTTTATAGTATTCACATGAAGTTAAAATAAATATATATTTAACTGCTAACATTACATTCGGTTTGGGCAGGATGAACTGTCAATATTACTTACCTTCATCCTTCCTTGAAGCTTTTTAATGTTTGCCTTTCATCATGTATGAGTACTGGTTTCCAATACATATATGTGAAGCGTGTAATATATATGTAGTTCTATGGAGATATGTACACACACAGTGTATAAATTAAATATATAATTTATATTATATATATACACCAAAAACTGCTGCAACGCTGATATATGTGGTAGGTGTTTGCACCAGGTGGATAAATTTAGTTCAAACAGATAAATATCATATAAAAAAATGGCAGGGCCGTCGTATTATGCCCAATTAAAATTATTATAAAAAAAATATAATTAAAATTTAAAAAGAAAAAGTGTGCATAAAATCAAAAAGAAAAAAAAAAATATGAAAAAAATTGAATCAAATTCTATCAAAATAAGGACAAAAGAATGATGTGCAATTAACATAATAACTATAAAATATACAAGGTCCCACCTAACCTAAAGTTAGTGAATTAAATTAAAGGCATAAACAAAATATGGACCAAAAAATGAATAATATTCAAGAATGAAAAAAGATTGATAAAAGCAATTGAAATAATCACAAAAAATACTTAAGTGCCTCAAATTGTCCATTATAAATGAATCACAAAAGTACAGGGCTTCTTCTTGGGACTCAAACAAACTCCACAGCACCTATTTAGAAAAAAGAGAAAAGAAGCGCCGATCCTTGTGTAAAATCAGATATGAATTTTATACATCACGAAACTGGACAAGACAATGCACCCTTACAATTTGTCTGATAAAATCAGGGCGATTATGGGACCAGCCCATGCACCCAACTGAAGACTCCACGTCACCTCTGTGATAACTGAAGTCCTTTAGATTTAGATGCTGGATCTTGTGTCTGTATCAGCTGTGTCCCAAGAGTAAGGGAATCTGTACTTTCTTTGCGGACTGCTTAGTTGTAGCGTGCGCCGCCATTTCACCTCTCTCGTGGAGCAATGGGACCCGGAAAGGGAATTCACACACGTCTCTGCGTTTCACGTGGTAGCTGGGAGCTGCTAGACCACCGTAGGTTCATGCACACATATCCCTACGCGTTTCTTCCGTCCTTGCGGATTTCATAGGGATCTATAGTTTTAAACATTTAAATTGTCCTTGAGGTTTTTTATCAAAACATAATTATGATGCTCCTTGTGAAAACACCAGTATTGAAATAAAACAGGCCTTATGTTAGTGAAATAACCTGATCTGACCTTTAACAATATGGGCCTATTATTATGAGCACTTAATTAAATCACCTTGATCAGCATTTAAAATAGGGTTAATACAAGGCCACCTCACTTACTGCCATCAAATATGTCAGTGGTAGAACTGGATTTTAAAGATATTATTATGGTTGTAACACTACAGGCTTGTTAAACTCACTAGAGGCCTTGTTTGATGTTAACTCCAAAATTGGACACAGCTGACTCTAATATGCCTCAAAACTATTACCCTGTAATGTTTATTAAACCTTTAAAAAGTCTGACCAATATAACAATCCGTTTTACATATAAGGCCGTTAAATCTTAACATACCACACACACACACACACACACACACCACCACACACACACCACACACACACACACACACACCAACACACACACACACACACAACCACACACACACACACACACACACCACACACACACACACACCACACACATATAGATATATATATTTCATGTTGGTTTTTGGGACATATACCATTGATATTTTACAATTTATAATATATGTGTTTATGAGATATCATATCATATATATATTAATCTATATATATATTATATATAATATATATAGATATATATATCTATATATATAGAATTAGATATACACACATAGTCAAACTGTGTGAGACAGACAGGAGTTAACCAGACATAAGATACACACAGTGAAATCTTCGAAAAAAGACAGAGAAAAAACACTGTAGCATTTCTCACCCACATTGTTTTTTAATTAAAATCCTAAATTCTTTTGAGAATGTAGATTACGTTAAAAAAAAATGTAAACTTTCCAGTGAAAAGGCCATATTAACCAAAAATGTGTGCCAATTTTTTTTAACATTTAAATAGGTGGTTTTAAAAAAGGAGTGAAACATGGAAAAACAAATAACGGGTTTCAGGTGAGATCGGACCAAACAGATGTCAGACCGCAGCAAGTTCCCTCCGTTCGATCTTAGTTGTGTGAACTGGCAAGGCTTCACTGCTGCTGGTGGTCACCCGTCTCAGCGTCTATACCGGCAACCCGAATGAGCAGCTGCAGTTCCAATATTATTTGTGACAGAAACCAGGGTTGGTAATAAATTCCATATATAGGTCTCCCCCAGGATACTGAACAGTTTCTATCCGTTAGGCTGGAAAGTGCAGCTTAGAATGCATGCACTCCATCCCACAGTTTGGCAAGTGCTGGAACTGAGGGATGAGGGATCCAGACCAGAGTTTGTCTGCTGCCTGATCTCTGTCACTTGTCCTGCTAGTTAGAAATCAGGTATTTAAGGCTGATTTCCTGGTTCCTCTTCCCTCTCCCCAAGAGACTGAAGGCAGGAAGGCGTGGAAGTAGAGCGGAGGAGAAGAAAGACACTCCCCAAACAAGTTAATCCTTTGTACCTTTATCAATTGCAAAGTTCCTTATTTTTGTTTATTGGAAGTGGATTAGCCGCCCCAATCATAGTCAGGGTAAAACCTCAGTTAAGTTATTGTCTAGGTGAGCAGGCTTTTGTTTTGTTGCTGTGTTTTCTTGTGTACTGTTGCTGCAGAATTTATTCTAAAAAATCACCGGTTTGTCCCTGGCTTTTTCTGGAATGCCACGTTTCACACGGATTATGCCGCATCCTTTGCTTTCCCAGCCACGGGTCATGCCTGGTGACGCGCGGTTTATGTGTTAATTGATAATGGTACAGGATTTAATAGGCTGCAATGCTTCGCGGTCCCACAGATGGCATAAATTCATGAATGTAATGCAATATATATATATACAGTAAATATACTGTATAACAACAACCCTATAAACCCTAACATACACATACAGTACTGTATATGCACATCAATGATACTATGGCGGCCGGGGGGGCGATGAGTGTGCAGCAGAGAGAGATCCGCTGCTTCTCTTGCGCAAACTCGGTACATTAAAATTATTTAAATACATTTTTATTCATAGTGTAGATGGGCAGGGGGTTCCGGAGATGAACCGCCATGGTTTCAGGTCCGGGGACCCTCTGCTTCCCGAGATAACAGGCCCCTTTATGAGGTGCCGGTATCCCTCTGCATTTAAAAGTCCCGATCACGTGACCGCGGCATGTAAACCAAGCAGAGGGATATCGGCACCTCATAAAAGGGCCTGTATCTCGGGGGAAGCAGGGGGTTCCCGGACCTAAAAACACAGGGTTCTTCAGCTCCGGAGACCCTCTGCACTTCTACAGTATGAATAAAACACACACATCAAAAAGAATCATCCTTACCTTTGAGGCTATGTGCTGTGGAACGACAGCAGCAAGAATGTTTTTAATAATTTGTACAGTGAGCAGGGAGTTCCCTGAGCCAGATATCAAAGCTCAAGGGACCCCCTGCTCCTGCACAATATTATAAAATACAGAAATGCTTCTCATTACCATAGCTGATAGCCGCTAAGGCAATGAAGGGGTTAACCCACCGTGCCCGCTTTATTGTGGGTAGGGGGTGGGTGAAGGGGGTATTTGGCCTTGATGTGAGTTTAGGACTTGCGGGGGGGTTGTGGGTGCACTTAACCCTTCACGACCGTAGCAGTTAAATGTTACGGTCATGAAGGGGTTAACCCCTCCGCTACCCTCCCGCAAGCCCAAAAAAACCGTTGGGGCTAATACCCCTACACCACCCCCGCTCCCACAATAAAACAATCCACACACAGCAGCCGCCCAAAAAATAAAAAATAAATCAATCTAAATAAATAAATACTGAATATAAATAAATAAATTTAAAATACATTTTATTCATAGTTTAGATGTGCAGGGGGTCTCCGGAGCTGAACCACTGTGGTTTTAGGTCCGGGGACCCCCTGCTCCCCGAGATACAGGCCCCTTTATGAGAGGTGCCGGTATCCCTCTGCATTTAAAGGTCCCGATCACGTGACCGCGGAAGGTAAACCAAGCAGAGGAGATATCGGCACCCCCTAAAGGGCCTGTATCTCGGGGAGCAGGGGGTCCCCGGACCTAAAACCACAGCGGTTCAGCTCCGTAGACCCTTGCACATCTACAGTAAAAATAAAACAGACAATCAATAAAGAATCGTTCCTTACCTTTGCGGCTATGTGCTATGGTAACGATGGCAGCATGAATGTATTTTTAATATATGTACAGTGAGCAGGGGTTCCCTGAGCCCGAAATCATAGCTCAGGGGACCCCTGCTCCTGCAATAATTATTAAAATACAGAAAATGCTGCTCATTACCATAGCTGATAGCCGCTAAGGCAATGAAGGGTTAAGGCAGAATAACATGTTTTTGGGGGACATTTGCCCCCAATAAAACATTGCCATAAACAAACATACAGTACAGTACACCCCTGTGTATTTAAAATATCATAAAAAACAATAAATACATTAAATACATATTTTTAATGTGTCTGTTAAACCTCCCTGCCTTGAATGTAATCTGTGTAAGGCCCCTTCCCCCTAATGTGTCCGTAACAGATTACAGTCAAGGCAGGAACGTTTAAGCCCCCTTCCCTAATGTGTCTGTTCAACTTCCCTGCCGTGATTGTAATCTGTGTAAAGCCCCCTCCCCCTAATGTGTCTGGTATATCTCCCTGGCTGTGTTTCTGTGAGTGCATGTGATGTAAAGTGTGGGAGGGAGAGGGGGATCCGTGTAAATATAATGCAGCGCCTCACGCAATGGCCCACCCGTGAGGCCTAACCAACCCACACACCACTACCCATACCCACACTGCCCATGGCCCCTCGCTGCTGCAAAACAGAGACAAAAATTAAAACATACAAAGAAATGTCCCCTAAACCCTCAATCACCATAGCGGTTATTAACCATTAGGGGTTAACCCACCCTCACCACACTCGGGACACCTAAGTACTCTCCCACACATGTCACATGGTACTACAGCCAATCAGAGTAGGGATGGATTCACACGCTCTGATTGGCTCTAGTACCATGTGACAAGCTTTCAAAGACGTCACATCTTTCTCCCCCAAGCCTCGTCACATGGTAAACTAGAGCCAATCAGAGTAGGGATGGAGGTTCCCACGCTTGATTGGCTACCGTACATGTGAAGCCGGCCATGTTTCTTTTAATGACGTCATCTTAAGGCAATTGAAGCAAAGCCATTCTGATTGGCTGTGCTTTCACTGCTAAGTGACGTCATCATTTTTTTTTTATCGGCCAAAAACACATGGTTTTCCACGCCCAATCATGGCCGTGGGAACCATAGACGTAAATGTGACGTCATAGAACTTTAAAAGCCTATGTGTCTCATTTTGAAGCCAAATGCCGAGAAGGAAGGACCTCCTACAGAAGAAGAAGGCCAGGGCATGGCCGAAGACGGAAAGAAGACCCGCCCGGAGAAGATAGGAGAAAGAAGAATACAGATGAGAGGGATTACAAGTAGAAGACCCGTGGATTGATTTGGATTTTTAGTGTATAAGTTTATTTTTAAGGTTTATTATTATGGGTTCCTGTGCTGGTGGATTGGTTCGTGAGGAAGGTGCGCAACGGAGTGCGGTGGGTCCAAGGAATGGTAAGTGAACTAAAGAAATGTATTTTAGTTAACTTGTTAAATTTTTTAAAAGCTTTTTTAACATGTGTATTTTTTTGTGGTATTTCATTCTTGCAACTTATGTATATATGTCTAGAGAGATATTAACATACAGGGTTAATAAATGATGTTGTTTTAAAAGCTGATTTGATGTGTTTGAAATTAATTTGTCTATGCTGCTATGCTTTATTGTGTGTTTAAAGTATTTTAAAATTAGATAGATGTATTGTTGATATTGTATTGTGTGCTTGTGTTCAGGGGTAGCCTTGGTTTAAAGTTTGTATTCTGTTTGGTACTTATTTTTTCAACATGCTAAATGTTCTGCTCCAGGCGTGAATAGTTAATTGTTTCATTGTTCGGGATGGACGTCAATTGTTTAGGGATGTAAATAATGATTGTAATTAATTTTTGTTTACTTGATGGTTAAAAAAGTTTACTGTTTGGAGGTATTTGTATTTTGCTTGCAATGATATTGTTAACATTCATTGCAGAATGTATATGGTGCATAGATTTTATGCATCATTTATAATGTAATGCAATGTATTGATTGGAATGTGAGGTTTTTTATGCATTTGATGATGTAGATTGTAAGATCAGTTAGGATTATTAAAGGAAATCATGTAATGTAGTTGTGTCTGTATGGAGAAGTGATTCGTAGTGACAGTATGGTTTTGATAAACCTTCTACATGTTTTGTATATTGGTTCATCATGTGTGTGTGTATATCGTTATATCTATATATATATATATAAGATAATATATATATATATATATATATATTATATATATATATTATTATATATATATATAGTTGCATGATGAAGCCACGTACAAATTCATGGGTGAAGGGTGGGTATCGGGCCAGTGTGGCTTAACCCCTTAATACCTTTGTGGTTATTATTGATAAGGTGTTTAAGGGGTTAATTGATATCTGAATGTACTTGCAATGTATTGGCTTTGTATTTGCTAGTATTTGTGGGCAAGGACAGGATGTCGCTGTGGCGACAGAGACTCTTATTGATGAGGTCAGTAGTACTTTATTTATTTGAATATGCTAGTTAATGTTTTAATAATGGGCAATTAATCTATTATCCATATCTGGATAATAGTTATTTTGCACATTACTTGTACTGTAGGTGTTGGGGGGGGGGGGGTGTATGTATTGAATGTATAGGCCAGGTTATTTTTTTTAAATTCAGGGTTTGTTCCGTGGTTCCGCGTGAGACCTCTGGAAACCACATGTGGTTTTCTCGGGTATCATCACGGGTATCAGGCTGGTGGTTCCAAGGGTGACACATGCGGGAGATGAAGCGGTGGCCTCACATCTGTGGGGGCACCGTGGACCCGTAGTCTTGCGGGGATCAAGCTGTGTGGTCCCACTTCTGTGGGGGCACCGCCGACTGTAGGTGCGGGGATGAAGATGTGTAGTCCCAATCTGTGGGGAACCGCGGACCCGTAGTGAGCCCCCATGAGTTCCCAGACCCCGTGGGAACACCACCCGAGCCTGCAGACACCTGGGGTCTGACGGGGCTCTCAGACATCCGCGGGCCTACACGTGGGGACCCATTGTGCCCACGGTAACCCAAGGAGACCACCTGGGGGCACATGGCGCTGGCGGGACCCACCAGCAGGCCTCCAGAACCTGTTTGAAAAGGGCTGCTGGTACCCTGTAGGTCTGTCAGGTGCCCCGCCAGACCACACCGGGGACTCGCTTGGGGGCTGCGTTATGAACCCTGTTGTAAAAGGATAAATTTTGTATTTAGGGGGGACACAGTGGGGTGGGTAATGTATTTAATAAATATATAATGATGCTTATTGTGGGTCACTGTATTGTTTTTATTGTGGGTACTGGGGGTGGGGGGGTATGTGGGTAGGCCTCCCCTTGTGTGGGTAGTGGGTGAGGGTGGTTAGGCCTCACGGGGTGGGGGGTTAGTGTGGGAGGGTATGTAGGCGTCCCGAGGGTGGTGAGGGTGGGTTAACCCCTTAATGACTGTAGCGGTAATATACCACTATGGTGATTGAGGGGTTAGGGGATATTTCTTTGGATGTTTTAATTTTTGTCTCTGTTTGTCAGCCGGAGGGGCCATGGGCAGGTGGGTAGTGGGTAAGTGGGTGTGGGTGGTTAGGCCTCAGGGTGGGCCATTGGCAGTGAGGCGCGTGCATTATATTTACACGGGATCCCACATCCCCC
>WSYH01013076.1:0-11437 GCA_036426205.1 Ascaphus truei
CCCCGCAGGGTGACATAGTGACACAGACAGAAGGGAGCTATGAGCCTGTACCTCCCCCTGCAGGGTAACACAGACAGAAGGAAGCTATGAGCCTGTCCCTCACTCCGCAGGGTGACACAGTGACACAGACAGAAGGGAGCTATGAGTCTGTCCCTCTCCCCGCAGGGTGACACAGTGACACAGACAGAAGGGAGCTATGAGAATGTCCCTCCCCCCGCAGGGTGACACAGTGACACAGACAGAAGGGAGCTATGAGCCTGTCCCTCACTCCGCAGGGTGACACAGTGAAGTGTAAATACTGTTGTCACATTGTAGCACTGTGTGTGTTAATATATGTCACTTTGTGTCCCTTGCAGAACACACCGCTGGATCTCATAGATACTGGGAAGGGACTGAAAGTGCAGACAGAGAAACCCCATCTTGTCAGTCTGGGGAGCGGGAGACTGAGCACAGCGATCACCCTACTGCCGCTGGAGGAAGGTATATATATATATATATACACATATATACACATACATATATACACGTACACACAGTGATCACCCTACTACCGCTGGAGGAAAGTATATATATATATATACATACAGTTACATACAGTTGTGTGAAAAAGAAAGTACACCCTCTTTGAATTCCATGGTTTTACATATCGGGACATAATAACAATCATCTGTTCCTTAGCAGGTCTTAAAATTAGGTAAATACAACCACGTGTCCTGCGGTTACAGCCTCTCTTCCCCACGTCTCTCCCACACATTCCCTCATCCCATCCTCCCCAGCCCGTGTGTCCCCACTGCTGGATGAAGTCTCCCCAGTGATCTCCCAGGTCCTGCGGTTACAGCCTCTCTTCCCCACGTCTCTCCCACACACCTCTCCCCTCTCTCTTCTTCTCCCCCTCCTTCCCTCTCCCCCTCCTACTCTCTCACCCCCTTCCCTCTCCTCTCTCCCCCTGTGTAACTCTTCCCCCTTGTTTCCCCCTAGGTAGGACCACGTTAGGCCATGCCTCGAAGGACATTGCCCTGCAAGGTGCTGGTGTTGCCGCTGAGCACTGCTACATCGATAACGTGCGTGGCACCCTGACTCTGCACCCCTGTGGCAATGCCTGTGCCATTGATGGGCTGCCCATCTCCCGGCCTACCCGCCTGACGCAAGGTAAGGAAGCGGACACATCCGGCTCAGCACTCACCACAGGGCCACTGTGCGGCGGTGACAGAGCAGAGCCCGTTCTGTGGGGTGTTATTACTCTTTTATATATTTTATTTTGTGACTTTATTATAATGTTTTTTAAATGGTATTGTATGTTTTGAGCCGCGACTCCTTTTTCTAGAGATGAATAATAACGTGTGTGCGCGTGAATCTGTGTATGCGCATGTGGGCATGTGCGTGCGTGTTTGTGTGCGTGTATCTGTGAATGCGCGTGTGTGCATGTATCTGTGTATGCGCATGTGGGCGTATGCGTGCATGCGTGTATCTGTGTATGCGCATACGCGTGCGTGTGTGTGTATCTGTGAATGCGTGTGTGTGCGTGTATCTGTATGTGGGCGTGTGCGTGCATGTGTGCGTGTATCTGTGTATGCGCATATGCGAGCGTGTGTGTTCGTGTATCTGTGAATGCGCGTGTGTGTGCGTGTATCTGTATGTGGGCATGTGTGTGCGTGTATCTGTGTATGCGCATATGCGTGCGTGTGTGTGCGTGTATCTGTGAATGCGCGGGTGTGTGCGTGTATCTGTGTATGCGCATGTGGGTGTGTGCGTGTATCTGTGTATGCGCATATGCGTGCGTGCGTGTGTGAACGTGTATCTGTGTATGCGCGTGTGTGTTTCTGTGTATGCGCATATGCATGCGTGTGTGTGTGTATCTGTGCAGTGATATTAGATCGCGTGTGTATATGGGATAATATTAGATCGCGTGTGTTATGAGATATTAGTTCGCTTGTGTATATGGGATATTAGATCGCGTGTGTATATGGGATAATATTAGATCGCGTGTGTATATGGGTTAAATATTAGGTCGCGTGTGTATATGGGATATTAGATCGCATGTGTATATGGGATAATATTAGATCGCGTGTGCATATGGGATAATATTAGATCACGTGTGTATACAGGCATACCCCGCATTAACGTACACAATGGGACCGGAGCATGTATGTAAAGGCGACTGTACGTAACAAGTGAAGCACTCCCTTTTCCCCACTTATCGATGCATGTACTGTACTGCAATCGTCATATACGTGTATAACTGATGTAAATAACGTATATGTAAGGCAACTATAGTCTCACCGTTTGCGCACAAGCTTCGGTACAGGTAGGGAGCCGGTATTGCTGTTAGGACGTGCTGACAGGCGCATGCGCGAGCTGCCGTTTGCCTATTGAGCGATATGTACTTACTCGCGAGTGTACTTAAAGTGAGTGTCCTTAAACCGGGGTATGCCTGTATGGGATAATATTATATCGCAGGTGTATATGGGATAATATTAGATCGCGTTGTTGAATAGCTGGATAAATAGATTGAGTCGTGTATATGGGATAATATTAGATCGCAGGTGTATATGGGATAATTAGGTCGCAGGTGTACAGTATATGGGATAATATTAGGTCGCAGGTGTATATGGGATAATATTAGATCGCGTGTGTATATGGGATATTAGATCGCAGGTGTGTATGGGATAATATTAGATCGCGTGTGTATGAGATAATATTAGATCGCGTGTGTATATGGGATCATATAGGTACGCGAGGTGTCAGTCTATATGGTAAATTAGATCGCAGGTGGTATGGATATTAGTCGCAGGTGTGCAGATATGGAAATATTAGATGGATTTGTGGTGTATATGGGATAATATTAGGTCGCAGGTGTACAGTATAGGGATAATATTAGATCGCAGGTTGTACATTATATGGGATAATATTAGATCGCGTGTGTATATGGGATAATATTAGGTCGCAGGTTTATATGGGATAATATTAGATCGCGTGTGTATATGGGATAATATTAGATCGCGTGTGTATGAGATAATATTAGATCGCGTGTGTATATGGGATAATATTAGATTGCTTGTGTATATGGGATAATATTAGATCGCGTGTGTATGAGATAATATTAGATCGCGTGTGTATATGGGATAATATTAGATTGCTTGTGTATATGGGATAATATTAGATCGCGTGTGTATATGGGATAATATTAGATCGCGCTGTCAGGGATAATATTAGATCGCTGTGTATGGATAATATTAGATGGAAAGTGTATATAGGGATAATATTATGGTTCGCGGTGTACAGTATTGGGATAATATTAGATCGCGTGTTGAAATTATGGGATAATATTAGGTCGGCAGGTGTCATATATGGGAGAATATTAGATCGCAGGTGTTATATGGGATAATCTTAGATCACGTGTGTGATGGGGATAATATTAGATCGCGTGTGTTAGATGGATAATATTAGAGCGAGGGTTATACGGGATCATATTAGATCGCAAGGTGTATATGGGATATAGGTCGCAGGTGATATGGGATAATATTAGATCAGTGTTGATGGGTATATTAGATCGTGTGTGTATGGGATAATATTAGATCAAGGTGTGTATATGGAGAATATTAGATCAGTGGTGTATATGGGATAATTATTAGATCGAAGTGTGATAGGGTGATAATATTAGATGGCAGGTGTATATGGGATAATATTAGATAGCAGCAGGTGTAATGGGATATATAGATCGCGGGTGTATATGGGATAATATAATAGGTGAGGGGCCAGGGTATTGAGTTATATGGGATAATATTATGATCGCAGGTTGTATATGGGATAATATTAGATCGCAGGTGTATATGGGATAAAAATTAGATCGCAGGTGTATATGGGATAATATTAGATGCAGGTGTATATGGGATAATATTAGATCGCAGGTGTATATGGGATAATATTAGATCGCAGGTGTATATGGGATAATATTAGATCGCATGGATAGGGATATTAGTCGCTGGTATATGGGATAATATTAGATCGCAGGTGTATATGGGATAATATTAGATCGCATGTGTATATGGGATAATATTAGATCGCGTGTGTATATGGGATAATATTAGATCGCTTGTGTATATGGGGATAAATAGATCAGGTGTAATGGGATAATATTAGACGCAGGTGTATATGGGAGTTAATTAGATCGCAGGTGTATATGGGATAATATTAGCATCGCCGCGTGTATATGGGATAATATTAGATCGCAGTTGTATGGGGGGGATAGGATAATATTAGATCACGTGTGTATATGGGATAATATTAGATCGCAGGTGTATATGGGATAATATTAGATCGCAGGTGTATATGGGATAATATTAGATCGCATTTGTATATGTGGATAATATTAGATCGCAGGTGATATGGAATAATATTAGATCGCAGGTGTATATGGGATAATATTAGATCACGTGTGTATATGGGATAATATTAGATAGCATGTGTATATGGGATAATATTAGATCGCAGGTGTATATGGGTAATATATGTGTAATGGGAATATTAGATGCCAGGTGTATATGGGATAATATAGGATACGTGTGTATATGGGATAATATTAGATAGATGGTATTATGGGATAATATTAGATCGCAGGTGTATAGGGGATAATATTAGAGAACGCATGTGTATATGGGATTATATTAATCGGGGGGGGCTGTGTATATGGGATTATTAGTCGCAGTGGATGGGAATATTAGATCGCAGGTGTATATGGGATAATATTAGATCGCAGGTGTATATGGGATAATATTAGATCGCAGGTGTATATGGGATAAATTAGATCGCATGTGTATATGGGATAATATTAGATCGCAGGTGTATATGGGATATTAGATCGCATGTGTATATGGGTATATATTAGATCGCAGGGATATGGATAATTAGATCGAGGTGTATATGGGATAATATTAGATCGCAGGTGTATATGGGATAATATTAGATCGCAGGTGTATATGGGATAATATTAGATCGCAGGTGTATACGCCGCCCAGCTTCTCACAGAGCTTTTGGCTTCTGCTCCTCCGGTAGCGGTACTATCGTCACATTGTATGTGTGGTATATTTATTATAGGGCTGTATGATTTCTGAGGATTTGCCCGGGTTGGCAGGGGAGGGGGGGAAGGGGTCAGGATGGATAAATACAGGATATAAAAGGCTCCACCGCAATATAACCACAGAAGTGCTGGAAAGTTTGTGCTTAACCCCGCGAGTGCCCGGGGACCCGCCCTGTATATCCCATTTAACAATCGGACACATATAGGGTTTATGTCCAAGTTTATAGAATACAGCCCCTATAGTACTATATACCATTTATACAATAGGACTTTTATGGGTCAGTTGGTATTCTCTATGTATGCAATAGGACTTTATGGGGTCTGTATTTGTGTGTATAAGATCTAGCAGTCAGTATACATTATAATTACCTTTCGATAGTGTGTGTTTGAGTTTATAAAACCGTAAATGCGTTAAAAGTTTGATCTTTAAACCTGATTATGTTTGCAAAGTTGGTGCGAGTTCTGTCCCTGAGAGAGCGTGGAGTGTGGTGGTGGGCAGCTTGTTAATTAGTGCTTCCCGTACCCTGCATCCCCTCCCTAAGTCTGTGTACCCTTGTGTCCCTGCCAGACCTGGGCGGGGAGATGCGTCTGTTAAAACATGAGGGATCTCGTAAATATCCCTTTTGTGTCTGCGGTGTCCGTGTGGGGAATCTCACTGTGTTTTCAAATAGGTACTTACCCATACTGACCCTTTCACTGCCAGATGAGCCATAACATACAGTAACACCCTGTGTGTTATTATATCTCTCTGCGTGTTATATCTCTTTGCGTGGTTTATATATTCTCTGCTGGTGTTATTATATCTCTGCGTGTTATTATATCTCTGCGTGTTATTTATATCTCTGCACGTTATATATCTCTTGCGTGTTATATATCTCTGCGTGTTAGTATATTGCCTCGTGTTATTATATCTCTGCGTGTTATAATCTCTGGCTCGTTATTATATCTCTGCGTGTTATTATAGCTCTCTGCGTGTTATTATATCTCTGCGTGTTATTATATCTCTCTGCGTGTTATTATATCTCTCTGCGTGTTATTATATCTCGGCAGTTTATTTATACTCTGTGTTGTTATTATATCTCTGTGCTACCGTGTTATTATATCTCTCTGCGTGTTATAATCTCTCTGCGTGTTGTTTATTATCTCTGCGTGTTATTTATATCGATATATCTTCTGCAGTGTTATTTTATCTTCTGCGCGTTACTATATTCTCTGCGCGTTACTATATATCTCTGTTTTCCACGGATTTTATATATGTGGTTTACTATAATCTCTGCGTGTGATAATGACATCTCTGCGGTTATTATACATCTCTGACGGTTATGATAAATCTCGCGGTAGCTATTCTGCGGTTGATTATATACTTGCGTGTTATTATACACTCTCGCAGTGTTATATATCTCTCTGCGTGTTTATTATATACTCTCTGCGTGTTATTATATATCTCTGGTGTTATTATAATCTCTGCGTGTTATAATATATGTCCTTATTCTCTGCGTGTTTAATATATATCTCGCGTGTATTAGATATTCTGCGTGTTATTATATCTCTGCGTTTTATATCTTTCCGGTATCCTGCGTGTTATTATGATCTCTGCGTGTTATTATATATTTGCGTGTTTATTGTTATCTCTGCGTGTATTATATATTTGTGGTCTATGTCTGTGTTATTATATCTCTGTGTGTTATTATATATCTCTGCGCGTTACTATGTGAATAGGAAAATGCATGTGAAATATTCCGGATTTTACAGTCATGTTACTATGTATAACCATCACTTAGCAAAGCTATAATTACCAGGGGGGGGGAGAGAGACAAAGAGACCAGAGGCCATCAGGAAAAGAAGAGAGGTTTGTACAGAGAGAGAGAGATGGAGAAAGAGACAGAAAGGAAAAACAGAGACACATGCTGAGAGAGAGACAGACAGACCGAGACAGACAATGAAGAGACAGACAGAGAAGAGAGATACAAACTGAAGGAGTAGCAAATAGAAAGACTTGGAAAAGAGTGCAGGATAAGAGAGAAAATGGGACAGAGAGACAGAGAGAGCTGTAAAGACAGCAGCAGAAAGAGACAGACGGGGGGAGATTAACAGAAAGATAGATAGAAAATAAGCTAGGAGAGAGAGACAGACAATGAGAGGAGGCATGTGTGTAATAGAGAGACATGTGTAGATGTGTGTGTGTGTGTGTGTGTGATAGAGAGACAAGATATTTATGTCTGTGTGTGGAGAGAGAGAGGGAGGGAGAGATAGAGAGAGAGAGAGAGTCAAATATAGAGCAAAGCAACAAGTAATATCATGAGGGGGGAAATGAGGGAGAGGGAGGGGGAAGGGAAATAAGGGAGAGAAGGGGGAATAAGGGAGAGGGGGGAAGGTAATTAAGGGGAATAAGGGGAGGGGGGAACGGAAATAACTGGAGAGGGGGGAATAGGGGAGGGGGAAGGTAAATATGGAGAGGGGGGGGGAATAAGGGAGAGGGGGGGTGTCACCCCAAAACTGTGGAAACAACCTACCGGGGACTCTCCAGCCACCACCAGTCTAAGTTTCATAACTAAAGCTGTCTCACATTTTTAATGGTCTGTAACTGTTACATACGACCATAATATATATATCTCTAGACTGTGCATGCACTGTCTTGTTAATAACTGTATAACCCTTTTCACTCATTGACATATGTATTTGTAACTTGTATTACTTTGATATAACTCGGGCCAGGACTACGTGAGAACGAGAGGTAACTCTCAATGTGTTACTTCCTGGTAACACATGTTATAAATAAATAAGGGGGGGGGGGGATAATGGAGAGGGGGGAAGGGAAATAACGGAGAGGGGGGGGAAGAGGGGGGGAATAACAGAGAGGGGGAAGGGAAATAACAGAGAGGGGGAAGGGAAATAACGGAGAGGGGGGGGAATAACAGGGGGAAGGGAAATAACAGAGAGGGGGGAAGGGAAATAACGGAGAGGGGGGAATAAGGGAGAGGGGGCGGAAGGGAAATAACGGAGAGGGGGGAATAAGGGAGAGAGAGGGGGAGAGAAATAACGGAGAGGGGGGAATAAGGGAGAGAGAGGGGGGAGAGAAATAACGGAGAGGGGGGGTGAGGGAGGGAAATAAGGCAGAGAGGGGGGAGACAGTGAGAGGAGAAGAAAGAACAAAGGTGACTAAGAGGCATAAACAGGGAGAAAGGAAGTGAGAGATCAGAGGGGAAAATAGAGGGGAGGGAGGGGAGAGAAAAGTGAGGAGGAGGAGATCTGAAAATAAAGACAGAAAGGGGAGAGAGGGAAGGGGGGGGGGAGAGAAGGGGGGAGGAGAGAGAAGGGGGGGAGGAGAGAGGGGAGATATCCCAGTTATACAGAGCCTGGCAGATTTATGGGAGGGGGCCCCTGCCCCTTTCAGGGGTGGGAAGTGGACAAGCTTGTGATTGGTGCTGACTGCAGCCGGCTATGAGAGGAACCCTCCCCCTGAATGGGAGCCAGCTGGTGGGAGAGAGAGAAAGAGACAGGGAGTGAGAGGTAGAGGAAAAGAGAGAGGGAGGAGAGAGGAGGGAGAGAAGAGAGAGAGGGAGGGAGGGAGAATAGAGAGAGGAGGGAGAGAAAGAGAGAGAGGAAGGGAGGGAGGGAGAGAGAGGAGAATAGAGAGAGACACCACATGCCCTGGCAGACTCGGCAAAGAAAGCAGTGTGTGCCAGGCAGAGGGTACAGCCCCCCTAATCCCCCCCCCCTATCTCCACCGCTGGACCGGGTACTGATTCCAGTTCCTGTACCGCCCAGAGTTGAGGAGAGGACAGCAGCCGGGATATATATATATATATATATATATATAGCGGCGGGGATTTACAAGTGTGTATATATGTGGAGCTGAACAGACACAATAGCCTTTAGGAGACAGAATATACTCTGAGGATCAGGTATACACACGTTTGCAAGGAGAGAGCAGCTGGTATACACACATGGGACTGGCACAGCCATATCCAGGACCTGGCACACATTGGAGTTGGTGGCACGCATGAGCCTGGCACACGCATGAGCCTGGCACACGCATGAGCCTGGCACACGCATGAGCCTGGCACACGCAGGACACTGGCACATGCAGGAGCAGGACACTGGCACATGCAGGAGCGGGACACTGGCACATGCAGGAGCGGGACACTGGCACATGCAGGAGCGTGGCACCCACAGGACTGGAACAGCTTAGCTCATCGTGGGTGAGTCACTTCCATTCCAGAGACAGCCGGGAGAGGAGGAAAATGTGAATGTGTATACTATGTACCCAGAATATATACTGCTGCGCGTATACACAGACAGTGCGCGCTGTGTATACTATGTACCCAGAATATACCCTGCTGCGCGTATACACAGACAGTGGCGCGCCTGTGTTATACTATGTACCCGAATATACCCGCTGCGCGTACACAGACAGTGCCGCCCTGGTATTACTGTGTGTACCCAGAATATAACCCTGCGCGGCTGTGAGTAGATACACGAAGAAGTGCGCGCTGTGTATACTGTGTGACCCAGAATATACCCTGCCTGGTGTACCACATGAAAGGGACGCTGTGTATAACTGTGTACAAGATATCCCTGCTGAGCGTATACACAGACAGTGGCGTTGAAGTGCTATAATATGTACCAGATATACCTGTGCCGGCTATACACAGACAGGGCGCGCTGTGGATATACTATGTACAAGAATGTACCTGCCTGCGCGTTATACACAGACAGTGCGCGATGATGGATACTATGTACCCAGGAATTACCCTGATGCGGTATACACCAGACAGTGCGGCGCTATTGGGGTCTCCTTATGTGTACCATGAATATACCCTGGCTTGAGCGTATACACGACAGTTGCGCGTGGGTATACTAGTACCCAGAATATACCTTGTGCGCGTATTACACAGACAGTGCGCGCTGGGCTATACTAGGTACCCAGGAGGAGTGAAAGTCCGCGGCGCGTACTACACAGACAGTGACCAGCGCGTGTATTCTGTGTACCCAGGAAATTACCGCTGCCGCGTCATACACAGGACAGTGGCGCTGTGTATTCGGTGTACACAGAATATACCTGCTGCGGTTCATACAAGACAGTGGCCGCTGTGTATAATATGTACCCCCAGATAGACCCTGCTGCAGCGTATACACAGACAGTGCGCGCGTGGTGGTATATGTACGCAAGAATATACCCTGCTGAGAGCGCGTATACACAGGAAACGTGCGCGCTGGGCATCCTATGTACCCAGAATATACCCTGCTGCGCGTATACACAGACAGTGCGCGCTGTGTATACTATGTACCCAGAATATACCCTGCTGCGCGTATACACAGACAGTGCGCGCTGTGTATACTATATACCCAGAATATACCCTGCTGCGCGTATACACAGACAGTGCGCGCTGTGTATACTATGTACCCAGAATATATATGTAACAGTTACAGACCAGATTAGAATGTGAGACAGCCTTAGTTTCTCAGAGAAAGCGCCACAGTGGGCGTGAAACGCGTGGGAGAGTAGTCAGTACTGTTTGTTTTTTTGTTGTTTATGTAGTTCATTAAAGTTGATTTTTAACCTCTTTTTTGCTGGTGAGTGTCTATAGTCTTTGTATGGAGCGGTTGGATATTCGATCCTTACCTTTTTTTATTAGAGTAGTGTAGTGTATGTTAAAAAAATTCTGCACATTTAATATAGTGGTTTTTTTTCCACTAAATCAAGGGTGCGACTTAGAATCGATGGCGTCTTAGAATCGAGGAAATAGGGCACTGTAAAACATCCTACATAAAGTGATACTAATAGGGTGTATAGTGACAAACAAGCACCTCATATGGTATTAGAGGAACTAAATCACTCACAATTATACATATAATCCTGGAGGGGTTAAATGAATGACCTTGTCACGGGATACCAGGGATATACACCTTTATACCGGGATCATATCACTGAGCAAAACCAAGAAGTAATTGTCAGAGTAATATCCCCCTTAGTGATATTACTTGGTTGTTGATGGTTAGGAGGCTGGAATATATTGTTGATAGCTTTCCAGAAGTTAGCTTGATTTGATGTATTCTGGTGGAGATTGTCAGAGTAATATTGTGTTTTTGCGTGGCTTGTTTGCCTTGTGAACAAAGTGAAGGATCCAGGGTACTACGGATTTGTAGAAGAGAAATTTATTCTAGGCACACACAACGTTTCGAGCTGTACAAAGCTCTATCTCAAGTGAGTGGCCTTGTGCACATATTCCGCAGGCATCTGTAGTGATTGTCCCATATAACCGCTCCCTATTACCCCATATAACCGCTCCCTATTAACCCCATATACCCACTCCCTATAACTCCTCCTTTTACCCCATATAACCGTTCCCTATAACT
>WSYH01013077.1:0-17695 GCA_036426205.1 Ascaphus truei
ACTAGCACCCTCTCGATACACCTTTAAGACCCCCTTAAGACACCACTTGCTTACAGAAAGCATATGAATGAACGGATAATCCTGGACACATGAACCATAAACTGGCCCCATGCAGACGCACTTAATAGATTCCATCCTACGGTCTCGTACGTTCTTCCTACCAATAGATTGTAAGCTCCCGGAGGCAGGGACTCCTCTTACTAATGTTACTTTTAAGTCTGCAGCACTATTCCCATGTTCTGTTTATTTATATTATTTGTTATTTATATGGTATGTATTTATACTGTGAAGCCTATGTACATTTTATGGCGCTTATATAAATAAAGACTACAATACAACGACATGCGAAGAAACACGCCGTCGGTAAAGTGGTAAAGTAATAGAATTCACAATGAAGTTTAAAAAACATGATGGACAGCAGCGATTGCAAAAATGCAGCGCTGAAAGAGTCTTTGGTAATTGGGTGTTTGATTGCCCCCCAATTTCTAATCAAGTTTCAACCCCATCAGTGCCAAACGGGCCGGCAACAAATATAATCTTGGAGTTTAACTAGTGCACCAACTCAGGGAAGGCTAAGAAACTCTGTTAACCCATCTGGGAAGCTGTAAGAAATAGGAACGGCAGCTCCTAGCTCCATTCAAACCCAATTGTGACGATTGTAAGGACTTTTACACAGATCAACCATATTAGCAGCCAGGTCAGAGCGGTTTGGGGGGTAGCCGTAAAAATAAATTGCATGTGTTATCGACAAAATAATTACTGTCTTTTGAGATTCCAGATGCCAACAGTCACAGCCAGCATCAAGGGAGAGAGGAACTCTTTGCAGTCAGTGAGACAGGCCAGAACAGGAGCGCAGACTCTTTGCAGTCAGTGAGACAGCCAGCCACAGGGAGCGAGACTCTTTCAGTCAGTGAGACAGCCGCACGGGAGCGAGACCTTTGCAGTCAGTGAGGACAGCAGCACGGGAGCGAGACTCTTTGCATCAGTGAGACAGCCAGCACAGGGAGCGAGACTATTGCAGTCAGTGAGAACAGCCAGCACAGGGGAGCGAGACTCTTTTGCAGTCATGAGACGCAAGCAGGGAGAGAGACTCTTTGACAGTCAGTGAGCCAGCCAGCAAGGAGCGGAGACTCTTTTGCAGTCAGTGAGACAGCCAGACGGGAGAGCGAGAGACTCATTTGCGTCAGTGAGGACAGCCAGCACAGGGAGCGCGGACTCTTGCAGTTCAGTGAGACAGCAGCACAGGGAGCGAGAATCCTTTGCAGTCAGTGAGACAGCCAAGCCAGGAGCGGAGACTCTTTGCAGTCAGTGAGACAGCAAGCACAGGGAGCGGATCTTTGCAGTCAGTGAGGACAGCCGCGTGGGAGCGAGAACTTTTGCAGTCAGTGAGACAGCCAGCAAGGAGAGAGAGACCTCTTTGCAGTCAGTGAGACAGCAAGCAGGAGCGAGCGAGACCTCTTGCAGTCAGGGAGACAGCCAGCAGGGGAGGAGACTCTTGCGTCAGTGAGACAGCCAGCAGGGGAGCGAGATATTTGCAGTCAGGAGACAGCAGCAGGGGAGCGAGAGGGAGAACTCTTTGCAGCCAGACGGGCCCTGCATGCAATTGCCCTTACCATGAGTTGCAGGGCCTCTCTAGCAACAAAGGTTTCTTTCCGTTTGTACCTACAAGTGGCTCAGTTCTTGCATATCTCTTTGCAGGAATCGAAGCCTTGTATACAGTGTTGCACAGGAGTTCTTTTCTGACCATTGTGAGTCAGTGGTTTTGCCTGTAAATGCATAGGACTTCTGACAACTTTGAAAATGCAATGGCATGCCAACACGGGGTACGACCCGAACACACACAAAAACCTCTGCACCCCCCGCCTCCCCCTCCCCCTCCCCCCGCCGCCGATTGTTGCCTTGAAAAAAAAAGAAGCAGGACGCATGATAGTTTATTATGAATGGTTGTCTCTATCCTATCTCACGACTTGCACATTGGTAATAATTGAACCCATCCAATTAAAGATGGGAACGAGACCTCGTGAACACAATTATTTTATGATGGTTTAACAAATAATTGGGGAAGAATAACAATAACTGGTATATTTTTAATAGTGCTTCTCCCTAAACCTGCCACGTGAGGGACAGTCATATTTAAACGGGCCCCAAAATGGCAAGGTGTATATGTGAGATGTAACAAGCCACTCAACCATATAACACAGCCTCTTTCTGTTTTTAAAGACATAAACAACACATCTACGACCAACACAAGGTTTCCAATGAAAACAATGTGCCAGCAGTCTCTTCCACCTTTGGGCGCTAGAGGGGTAGCACTCCAGGGGCACGGTCTGCCATCTGATGCCGTGAAGGGAGAGGGAGGTTCTGATCGCAATCTCACCTCCCTCCCCCACAACGTTATCAGGAACTAAAGGTTTTAAACCACCCCACGCTCGAAGGCTTTCACAGACGCGACTTTGCCATGTGGCAGGGAAGGGCATCAGGATCCTCAGTTCCAATCATCGAGAGCAACCAGCAGGGTTTCAAGGTTCTCCAATTAAAACTTCATAACATTAAAATGTTCTCAGGCAACAAAACCAATTCATTAAAAAAGGACACGCAGCCATGAATTATTATCTCAAAGGACCACAGAATATAAGGCCTCATCCAGGGTGAGAATGCACGAGCGAGAGCTGCGCGATCAAAACAATGAAACTCAATGTAGTGTCCCTATGCGCGTGTGCAGAGGCGCGATACTGTGAGAGACAATTTTTTGAGTATTTGGCCCACTTACCCTGGGACGTGCGCGGTTAAGCCCATGAGGCTAAACTCCACGTAACATCACAGGCACGTACCCCGGCACTCCCCCCCCCCTCACAAGCACGCAGCTAGCAGGCCAGGAATCGCCCGACGGTGCGGTCGAGTCGCACTCGCTTCACCCTGGAAGAAGGCCTTGAGAAATGTGCACAGAGATACAGCCCCAAAAAGAAAGGTAGGATCACTGAGGCAGCCAAAACGTTTGTGCTGTTTTGTATTAAAATGTTATTGTTAACTTGACGCCTTGTAGTGAAGTCACGTTAAGTACTCCACCATAAAACATAAATGAAAACTATATTTACAAAAGAAATATATATAGACACCAAAACGTCCCTTTACACTTTCATCCTGATCACATACTACTTGGACCATTGGGAAGTTTTGATACAAAACTGCTTTATAAACACAAATCGCTTTTATTTAATCAACTTAAAGCTTCCTTCTTTCCTGGGGAAGCAAAAAGCCCAACTATGATCTAAATCTATCACCTAGTCAATATTGCTTGCAGCCAACTCCCTGTGTCGGAGAATATTTCAGTCCCATTCCTTGAATAAAGCCAGGGAACCCCAGCACGGAGAAGCAGCCGTCACAGCATATTGATAGGGGGCTGAAGCAGCATTTGTATGTATTGTATGTACTGCATGATCTGTCGATTTGCATTTATCCAGCCAGAAAGCGAGCCAAAAACGATACTAACCATATCTTAAACCGCTCGAGTGCTAGTCTGCCGCTCACGGAACGTCCCGAGAGCCAGCATGACGCAGGGACACTGCTCTCGAGCCTTTCGACGGGAGACCCACAGGAGTGGTGAGTGTGACCCTGACGAGTGATCATGCGATCGCTACTCAAATGATCACTGGTTGCGATTGCTGGTAGTGAAAGGGTTAACTAGCTTCAAAAATGGTTTTAAAAAAAAAATAATAAATTAATAATATATAATTTCTGTTTCAAAACTATATACACATGCCATGTAATAATGGATGTTATTCCTGTACCCAACTAGCAAGGGCAGCCAACATTTTTCCATAATTCAAAGTCAATATTTCCTGCGGGTACAGCAGAAAAAACATACAGAAGGAAAATATAAGACAGGTTATCAACCACAACGAACATCTTTTGAATAAACCGAGATAAAGAAATTATTAACATTATAAAAAAGGCAGTCCAGTATTTCATGATCGTTACATCTTCCAAAAACGGTACAGAAGTTGTTACATGTCAGAGTATAAGGAATGGCAGCCTCTTTAAATGGTATCTTCCTTTAACTAAAATGTTCAAGCAGCAGAGGGGTTACTATGAAATGTTAAACACCAGGTCACTGCCAAAAGGTTGCCTGCCAACTGTGCTGAAGGTGTTAACACCACAGAACCACATGATTGGAGGTGTTATTATGGGAGGTGCAGGGCTGAATTCGTGACAGCTCTAAATTAAAATCTACCATGGACAGACACCCCCCCCCTCCCCATGTACAATTCCCCAGATATTAACAAGTCCCGGATTAATTCCTAGTTCTGGGGTGAAACCCTTTCCGTGTCAGCCCCATCGCAGGACACACACCCTGGGCTTTTTGTAACGATATTCAGAAGATAATAGTTATTCTCAAAGATTTCACCTATTGGGGGGGGTTTTTCAAGTGTAATACCTGGAGCATCACGGCAAAACTCGGAGACTCAGGCTCGGCGCTCAAGGGAATGGTGTGTAAAGTTGCAGAAGGACTATGTATAGACGCCTGTAACGCAACCTCGCACCTACATTAAAATGCGACGTCTAGACTCCGGGGGGGTTGGTGCGCAACTGGGGGGGGGGGGGCGGGGGGGGGAGGGCGGATGCAGAGTCCCGGCTCTTCCCCAAGGCATTTAAATTAAAAGCCGGGGGTTACCGGCGCCGAGGCCTCTGCAAACATCGACGTACTGAGATTAGACGGACTTCAGACGAGTGACCATGGCAATGCAGCGTCAAATGACGCCACAGGGCATGTGACATCACGGTTGCCATGGTAACGTGATGCATTGACGCCGCGCGAGGTAAGGGGGGGGGGAAGGAAAGAGGGACGCGCAACAAGGAGGAGAGCAGGCGGCAGAGGGGTACAGCCAAAAGTTTGCACTCCCCATGTCTAGATGAGGGTTTTTGGGGGAAAATACGCTTAAATTAAACAAGATGATTTTAGACTGTCACGGTACAAAATGCTTTACGTCACTTAAAACCGCCCTGAACTTGATAACTACAAATATATAATTGTTTTTCACTAAAATGAATCAATGGTATAAGGCCGCTGCTCAAACAGTTGAAGAAAAAAGTTTTGTTATTCCAACATACATATTCCTCCTATGCGTTCAGTCCCAGTCTGGGCCCAAAACGCATATAGGAGATTATGTATGTTTATAAAGAAACCTTTCTTCAACTTTTTGGAGTGACCCGCTGCCTACTTATGATTGAATTCACTCACACACAGGGATGTACCGCAGGTCCCACACCTGACAGCGTTATGTTTGCCACCACCATTCAATGGGGTACGTGCGTACTAAAATAGGTAAACTTGTTTCCCAAATTAAGGACAGATGTTCCACCACTAGTGTGGTGATGCAGCCAAACAGGCAAGGGATTTCAGTATCTCCTCCCACAGAGAGCAGATTCAATGAGCACAGGCAGGGGCATCTGTACTCTTTGCAGGAAAAGCCTTTACAGTGGGAGGTAACCGTTGGGGAAGGATCTGGCTTAAAACTGATCTGCTCATCTGCAATGCATTTCTGTGAGGGACAATCTATAGGAAACAACGGTGTGTTAAATACAGATGACACGGAGAGAGAAGAGTCATGGAGAGGACAGGATTCAAGGGTGACTTTAAACGCAGCTCATGGTGGGTGGGGGGAGGGGGGGGGGGGGGGGGAGGGAAAGAACAAGCTGTACACACCGCAGCTCCACCCCCCGAGATGGATATTAATAGAATAGTATTGCTCTTCTATTGCCAGCGCTTGAACTGTGAAGCCCTGGTTCCCTTATTACCCAAGCGTGCAACTTTCTAGTCATTATTCTTCCCATCAAGTGGAACCGAATCTAAAAAGTCTCTTTCCCTTTACAAATGGGCATGTGTGCAGAGAGCATGTGAACAAACAGTGATTACATTGAACATAATGCAGTGGTTGGGTCACTAGATGGGACAAGCCCAGGAAGGAATGCCATGACACTCCCATGAGTACACTACAGGAGCTTCCCCCTGTCACGACGAAAATAGGGGGGCGGCCCTCCTTTCCCAAAACTGTCCAGTGTAGAACCCAAACCGAATTGGTTTGTGTCAAAGAGTGGAACAATCAAAATGTTTGTGCTGAAGCATAGAAAGAGACTTGTCAAAAATTACACACAGCCATTGTGGGTTTCAAAAGGTTTCAACTGCTCAAAAGCGGCCAGAGAGTGGATCCCAGGACCAGGCCTTCATTGGATCTGGATAAGGCTGTACCAGTGATTGAATAGGATGCACTCAGGCCCTCGTATCTGAGATACAGGGCATAAACACAACCGCAGAGTGATCAGTTTCTGTAATCGCAGAGCAACACAATTCAAGAAAATCTGGCAGTGGTTTGTCGGGATTAACAAGGTGCAATCCCAGTAGAACCAAAATGAATTTGTAGTAGTGAGTGTTTAGTGGGGACTGGCTACGCATGTGCCGACGCCTTCACAACCAAAAATACTCCTCAAAACAAGAAATTGTTATTTATTTTTCAAAGCTGCCCTATGGAGTGTTTGTAAGAAATATATGGAAATGTGAGAGTTTTTTGTTACTTTCCTTTTCTCCTGTCTGGCTACTGCCTCTCCTGATGCAGCGGCAGGGACCAGACATGAATATATCGGATCACTTGTCATGGGAGTGGGGAAAAAAGAAAAGCAAACCACGATACTCTTCTTTCAGAGTCCACTCCTGGACTGTTCAAACTTTCAAGAAATGGTTTAAAAATACCTTTGGGGCATATTTATAAGCAGTGCTAAGACCTAAGACAGGTACCAAGGGCACACTGCCCATATTACTCAGCGATGCTAAGAGACACCTTGCAGTGCCTTGAAGACACGTTTAACACCTTCAACTGCAGAGCTGAAAGGTGTCTATGCATCGCAATGTTTAGTAAAACATGGGCCATTACATAATGGGAATGGCTGCAAGGTGTGTGTTACAGTGGTGTAAGATGTTGGTTTAGCACCGCGATTAGTAATACAGACCTTACATTGTAGTGTGATTATTCTTTAAATAAATCAGACAAATCTTTAAACCAATCTCGGCCAGTTCGCGAGGTCTAGATGTGAGGGAAACCACAGCTGTGAGGAGGGTTTATGTCCTAAGAGATTACCGCTGGTAAAATGATCGTTCTTTAAAGATTGTCCTAGCTGTTTCACCATCTCAGTCCCCCTGATGCGCAGAGTGTGAGCCCCCTGTGCAAATGCTCCAGTATACACTTCTAAATCAACCCCATCTCTGCTAGCAGGCAGCCACCACGCAGTCACACGGATTTTTTTGCAGGCATATCTCACAGGAGCCCTCCACTTCAAGGCCAGCGCTTTGACATATGAGAGGGGTGTGGTGGAGGGAACTAGCCACTAATAAAAGGTCGCTGGGGGGGCGGGCGGTGGTGTGGGGCAACAGCACTTCTTTAAATGCGCTGTGCCCTTGTCTGCATAGCTCCTGCAATGGTTGTGTCTTGGAAATTAGCACTTGCTTCAAAAAACGGCTCACTGTAGTGCATCTCGGCAGCGACACCTGCGTAAGGAAAGCAGCTGTGGGGACAGAAATCATTGCACACAGTCCCATTCTTACCAGCAACAAAGACACCGGCATGGTGATAAAGTGAGAGCAGGTGAGGCCATGTAACACATTGTGTGCTATGCGACACTGTCCTGAAAGTGACGGAAGGACAGTGGGTATACCCATTGTCCCGGGGGCCCCAGATTCAAAGGCGATGGGGAGGGGGGCGCTGAGAAGGGAGTCGGACCCTCTCTGGACTCTTGAGACCCCCCTAAGCAGTTACAAGAGGCCCCACGCTCTCCCCAACACAATGAAACTGATTGCAAGGGGGGGGGTGGGAGCACTTCGGGTAGTTGCGGGGGTCGGGGGGGGGGGTGCGCGGGAAAGTATACATTTTTTTGTTATTAGCGCCGAGTGGGTGAGCTTTTGTGTTTGTGCTGCACACGAGCGACAGCGTAGCGGGGGAACTACATAAACTATATATGTAATAACGCCCGCTCAGCGCTAGACGGGGACCAGCCTTAGGCTGAGTCCATGCTCCCGGCTTGCTGCAGTGAGGCGCGCGGCATGGATCAGGGAAAGCGGGTGATGTTCCTGTGGCTTGCGGGTGCTTACAGGAACGCGCCGTTCAGCGGGCTTCAGGGGGTGGGACAGTGACGTCAACGGAGCTGGTTCGCCTCATGCGCGAAACCGGCTCAAGTGACCGGCTGTTCTCGCACGGCAAGCGGGGGAATTTTAAATCCCCTGAAGACCTGCTCTTCGGCAAGCGCGCGGACAGAGCGCAGGTGTGAGCCCACTCTACAAGCCGCTCTATGCGGGCTTGTAGGGCTCAGTGCGAGGGGAGCGAGCTCAGCGCGGCTTCCGCCGCAAGCGCCAAACATGGCCAAGCCTTCAGGCTTGTAATAGTGCGGTGCGGGACCGTGCCACAACACGTTTTGTGTCGTGTACGGCTGTGAGCGAGTGTTGGGGGTAACGGTGTGTGTGTATGTTATGGTCCATAAATACGTGTTTGAAATAAATCAGGTGTTTACATGGGCGGCGTGGTCTGGGTTGTTGTTTAGCGGCACAAAAGCTGATGTTTTCATCTGCCCTCCTGTCGGCGTGTTGACACTCACTGCCGTGCAGCGTGCGGCACCATATAGCAAGGCTGACTAACCTCAAGCCGACTACACTGCGCGGTGCGGCGACCCTCTATGAGAACAGCCCTAGGCGAATAGTAAGCCACTGGACAGTGTGGTATGTGAATATGAAAATAAGGAAAGCATATGAAGCCATCGTTAGTCACACAGAACGTAGCGATCTGCATGGATGCCTGTTCCCAGGGTTAATACAAAACCCATCACTATGTTCTTTTAGCAAGATATTTTATAAGTAAATATTATTACTTTAAGTGACATTAAACCAAAACTAACATAGGTAGGATTAAGGGGCAGTTCTGATATCAGTTTCATTAAAAGTAGGTTATTTAGAAAACAAGATCTATTACCTATAAGTGCAAAAAATGATATATGTGGTGCTCAATTCAGCCGTAGGTTCGTTGCTTCATTTTCTTTGAATGTAATGTATTACGTACGTTATATAAAATATATGTAAAAACTCTAATGGAAGCATCATTCAAACCTTATTTGAGTAGTCTAAAAAAATAGATTTTCTTTTTAACGGGCACACTGAAATTCTTCTGCTATCACATATTGCTCTCCACTGTTTGCTATAGAGCATAAATAATATTTACAAGAACAACACAGAAAAGATGTGAGGTTGACAACTTTGTTTATACAGTAGATCCACAGTTCACACCAGTCATATTAGGAGCGGCTCGTGGAGTAAAAAGACACTGGGAAAAAGCCACACGGAGTGTGAAGCAGGGGAACCTGGTTCAATTCCCGGTTGCGGATCCTTATGCATTTTGGGAAGTCACTTATTACTCGGCTCAGACACCAAAAACATTAGATTGTAAGTAACCAGCGTGATGTCTGTAAAATTCCTATGTGCCCCCTTAATTAAGGGAGTGGGTACAGATAAAAAAAAAAATCTTCGAATTTCGAATGTTTGTTACAACTTAAAAATAAACATATTACCTACGATCAGGCAACCAACATTTTAACCATTATTCATATAAGTACAAAACAAACTACGTACTTACACTGGCCAAAATAAAAAGTATAATGATTTTAATAATATGGTGGTTAATTCTATATACCCAAAAGAAATGGCCATGAAAAAAAGGTGTTTTCAGGCCCCAAAAATTTATGAGTCAATTTTGCACAAAAAGGCACTAAGAGGATTTCTGATCGCTCATATTTTACTCACAAACCTTTGGGGTTGAATGAATGTGATTTAATAATAGGCCGAAAGCCAACTCCAAAACAGACTATGACATACCAAGGACATACAGGTATACTGCTCAAAGAGGTTGAACGGCAGATAAAGGAAATGCTGCAGAATTACACTGCTGCATGGCTCAAGCATAACAAACTCAATAGGAGCTGAGCTCATATTCCCTCCAATCACACAATTATATGTCTCAAACAAAAAAACAAACTGCTGGAAGATTTAACAAGAAGAAGCAAGACATGACGATATAATAGAAAAAGTAAAGATGGTTGAGGGACCAGAACGAGAGGAGAGAGGTATACTGCTGATTACAGGAGAGACAAGGAGACACCTTTACAGGAGAGAGCTACATTGTTACAGAGGGGAGAGAGACTGCATATATCAGCAATCCCTTAATGGGGAGGAAAGTGACAATGTACAGTCCGTATAGTTAAGGCTCACACTACTTAATGCTGGAATGCTGTTCTGCTCTCCTGTGCATTCTCATTTAGAGCTCAGGTGCCAGGGACATTTTTAAAGCAGCAGTTTGCACTCATCAACTTCTTTTTAAAATGTTATGCAAGTTTTGATTGCCCAAGACATAGCCACTACAACATGGGGTAAGGCACTCCAGGGCCCCAAGACATAGCCACTTACAACATGGGGTCAGGCACTTAGGGGCCCCAAGAATAGCCACTAAAACATGGGGTCAGGCACTCCAGGGCCCCAAGACATAGCCACTACAACATGGGGTCAGGCCACTCCAGGGGCCCCAAGACATAGCCACTACAACATGGGTAGGCACCAGGAGCCCAAAGAAATAGCAACTACAAATGGGGTCAGGCACTCAGGAGCCCCAAGACATAGCCACTACAACATGGGGTCAGGCAACGCCAGGGGGCCCACACACTTGTGGCTGTGTGTCATGCCCAAAGAGGTTTTTTTTCAGCTTTGATCGCGTCCTGCGTTTCCCAGCGGGACAAATATGCAATCTGCAGTGAAGGGAAATTGAAGCGGATTCCTCCTCTTCCATTAGCGGGTTATGGGTCACGTGACGCGCTGTGCCGGAGGCCACAGTGGCACTCTGGTGCGAGGCCCCTGCAACACTAAAGGGTTAAAGAGGTATTTTCTTGCCCTTTCCAGTTTTTATCTTTAAAATACAAAGCGTTTGAAGTATAAAGTGTCTGGCAGATGAAAAAAAAGGAGCTCTCCAGATCCAGTGCAGTACGTAAGGATACTGCAGATGATTAAAATCATGATTTTCATCATTTCTAATAAAAATAAATTAATTTTAAAAAAAGAGAGAGAGAAGGAGCAGAACAGGCTAGGGGGAAATGACTAAAAACCGAGCTCGGTCCGGGAGGGTAACGACACGTTATCCCTTAGCGTGCATCCTCAATGCTCAATGCTTCAACTTCAGTTTGCACCTGGAAAGGGGCATGGTGTTAAGTATATGGGACATTATATAATAAATTGCTTGTCTTGTATAGCGCTGCTAGTTTTACGTAGCGCTTTCAGAGACATTTGCAGGCACAGGTCCCCTGCCCGTAGACCTTACAATCTATGATTTTGGTTGCCTGAGGCACAGGGAGATGAGGTGACTTGCCCGAGGACAAGAGGCGAACCGGGATTGAACCAGGTTCCCCTGCTTCAAACTCAGTGCCAGTCAGTGTCTTTACTCACTGAGCCGCTTCTCCATTAGTGCTTATGAGATGCAAAAGAGGCTTTTCCCCTACAAGGCATCATAAAGTTAAAGCAGGGATATAACAAGACTTTATTTAGGTCATACCTAAGAGAGGGAGAGAGAAAGAGTCCCATTTTGGGAAGGCACCCGTGACTTCTAAACCTCACCAAAAAACGCCGTGTACACACGGGAGAGATGTCTGTGAACAAAACGGAAAGACACCTGGGACGTCTGGGGAAATATGCCAATTTTATTCATTAACCTTTCCCAGGTGTGATCAGTTTCGTTCACAGGCATCACTCCAAGTGTTGTATAGAGGGGTGTTAGGAGAGGTATACCAGCCAGCTGTACTTTACAAAAAGAGGGCGCTCGCGTTTTTACGTATAATTAGCTGGTGCGAGTATGCGGTAACCTCAAGGAAAATCACGTCCTCTGTAGACTCTTGCCCTTTATGAGGTTGCTTTAAGACTCACGCTACTTATTGCTCAAATGCTGTTCTGCACACTGCTTTCCTGTGCATGTTTTCATTGGAATTCAGCAGGCGTTGACTAATTTAAGGTCATCTGAATGATCTCATCAGCTAAAAGCCAATTTGCTAAGGAATTGATGTGCTCTGCCAAATGTCATAAACCGTTACGTATAAACAAAAGGAGAAAAAACCGGTATATACAATGGCTTATCAGTCTCTTTGTTGAGATTTGTATACCTGCATCCATCCCTCACTTTGCTCGTGCAAATCTTAGGCTGGTAACACAGCCCCACATTGGAAACACAGGCCTCATGGTTACATGTGTCACCCACACGTTTCTCTACCCCCCACGTCATCATTACAAACCCGGTCACGACACTACTCTGGAATCCTGTTACAGAAAATACTCGTACGCTTTCTAATGTAATGTTATATATTGTAAAGAACGTACATTGTGATATGGTCTGCAACTTCAAGCAGCAATCCACTCTACTCTACTCACTCCAGACAGGTGGCTCAACCAGAGACGACTGAGCCTCTGATTGAGCCACCTGTGCTGAAGCAGAGATATCCTGAAAATCTGACCTGATGGAGGGGATGGAGGGGATGGAAGGGAGGGGATGGAGGGGATGGAGGGGAGGGGATGGAGGGGAGGATGGAGGGAGGGGATGGAGGGGATGGAGGAGGGGGGGAGGGGGGAGGCGGGGAGGGGGGTGAGAGGGGAGGTCTTAAGTACTGGAGTTGAGAACCCCTACCCATATAAATAAAGGCCTTCTTGGTTTTTTTTACCATAGAAAAATTCCATTGTTGCAGTTTTTAGCAATCCCACTATTTTTTTAGTCTGTAGTTTCAATCTGCAGATATCGATGCTGCCGACTTTGCCTCCCTGCCATGTAAGCTCACGAAGGCCGAGGCCATGGTGCAGGCTCGCGGACGGAGCGCATGGGTCGGGCGCGCCTCTCAGCCGAGCGATTTGTAGACTGCAGATCCTCGCGATGGGGAGGCGTGGCCAATGACGTCACGGAGCTGGTTCGCCCTCATTGGGCGAACCGCTCACGTGATCTGGCCGTGCGAGACGAAGCAAAAAAATATATGATGTCTCTCGAAAAAACAGCCGCGCCGACGCTCACGCTCTATGGATATTCCCACAACTCAATGTGTTTGATCGCGCCGCTCGCCCTGTCGCTCTAAGCATGGACGCAGCCCAAGACAACACAAACACAAGTGGCAGTGGTGACGGCCAATGCAACCAAATTATATATAAGCGAAAAACTATGACTTTTCTTTAAAGGAGCAATTCATGCCCCTTTAAAATTATTTTTTTTTAACATAGGATTGAAGCAGGGGTCTTTGGAGCTAACCCCGTTAATTTCGGCTACGAGGACTTCCTGCTTCCCGAGATACAGACCTCCAAAGGGGGGTGCCGGTATATCGCAAAGTTTTAAACTCCGCGTCACAAGGGCCAATAGGAAGACTGAAACAGATGACATCACAGCTTCCTATTGGCCACAGGGCGTGGGCGTTTTAAACTCCGCCATTACGGGAACCTTTCTAGTCAAGCGGCTACTGGCATCCTCCATGGAGGCAAGTATATATGGAGCAGGGGGTCCCAGCAATGAAATGAATGGGATTCAGCTCCAGGGACCCCCTGCTTCAATCCTATGTAAAAAATATAAACAATTGCCAAAACAAAAAAACAAAACACATGCATTTCCAAACTCTGTCAGGTGCGTGAACCCCAACTTTGTAACTTTGATTAATTCTATTTTCTTTAGTGCAAGAGTCCAGGACAGGGACCATTCACCCCACCATTTGGACTTTTTCCTCAATGGCCTTAACAGAACTGAACCATCAGTAGATCTATGGCTTCTCCGAGAGCCATGATGGAGAGGAAAAGTGTAAAGCATGAACATCAGTAAGCACAGAAAAGAAGCAAGAGCAAGGCTTTGATTTAACCAGAATATATAAACCCTAACCCTAGATTACAGTCCTATAATGGTGGTTGCAACAGTCTGTGTCCTCTCTGAAATAGGTTGACCGTATGTAAATAAACTAAAAATAATAATGCAACTGCATGGAAAGCACTTTTTAGGCTTAATTTGTTACTTAGAGTGAAATAGTTCAAAGGGAAAAAAAAGGCATTATGTACATTGAATTTTGTGCCAAAAATTGGGTAAAAATCATACACCGCAGTCACTAACACTGCAGGTTTCAGTCTGATCTTGCCTCTGGTGGAAAAGATATTAGAGAACAGGGCCGACATATATACTTGCTCGTTTCAGCAAAACCAGTCTAAGGCCCGGACATGTTAATTGTGGCTGGCGAAGGCGCATGAGGCGCCGCTCCCGCTCAGCATGAGCCCCTACAGCCGCAATTAGAGCGGCTTTAGTAGGGGCTCACCTGCGCTTCCGCGCGCTTGCGGAAGCGCAGGTCTTGGGGGAATTTAAAATTCCCCGCTTGCCGGCGAGACAGGCCGGTCACGTGAGCGGTTCGCCCAATGAGGGCGAACCAGCTCCGTGACCGCTGGTCGCCCGCATGACGTGCCTGCCCCCGGCCCGCCCTTGACGGTCTGTCCCCCTTCTGCCCGATAAGGTCTGGGGGGGGGGGGGGGGGGGGGGCGGGGGGGGGGGTGGGGGTGGGGGGGGGGGGGGGGGGATGATCTGGGATGGCGGGCGTCTGGTGAGTCTGGGGTGTGGGGTGTTGTGTGTGTGGGGGTGGTGGGGTGTGCTGTGTGTTGTGTGTATGTGTGTTGTGTGCTGTGTGTCTGTGTGTCTGTGTGTGGTGTCTGTGTCTGTGTGTGGGTTGTCTGTGTGTCTGGTGTTGGTGTGTCTGTGTGTGTGGTCTGTGTGGTGTGTGGGTGTGTGTGTGTGTGTGCGTGTGTGTGTGGTGTGTTGTGCCTTTGTTGTGTATGCTGTGTGTGGTTGTGTGTGGCCTTGTGATGCATGTGTGTGTTGCCTGTGTGTATGCGTGTGTGTGTGTGTGCGTGTGTGTGTGTGGTGATGTCTGTGTCTGGTGTATGTATATGTGTGTGATGGTGTGGGGCATTGTGTGTGTGATGTGTGTATGCATGTGGGGTGTGTGGCCTTTGTGTATGCATGTGTGTGTGTGCCGTTGTGTATGCATGTTGTGGTGACGGTGTGTGTGGTGTGTGTGTGTGTGTGTGTGTGTGCGGCATGGTCTGTGTCTGTGTATGTATATGTGTGTGCATGTGTGTGTGCATTGTGTGTGTGTATGTGTATGCATGGTGTGTGTATGCATGTGTGTGTGTGTGCCTTGTGGTAGGGTGTGGTAGTGTATGCGTGTGTGCGTGTGTGCGTGTGGCGTGCGTGAATATTTTATAAAGTGCACAATGTTAATAAATAATTTATCTCACAACATGTCTTTTTTTTAATTTTTAAAAATATTATATAATATACACACACCACACAACACACACACACACACCCCCACACACACACACACAACACACAACACCACACACAACACACACGTTCCCCAGTGAACACCACACACTGACAGCTACCAAGTGACACACACACAGTGATACCCGCCTCCCAAGCGCTTGCTGTCTCCTCTTGAGACAGAAAAAAAGCTCCTGGTTAGAGCGAGCGGCAAGCAAGGAGAGCGAGCAAGCGCCAAACATGGCCAAGGCCTAACAGACGACAGTGCTGACAGACAGGTGGAGTGATGTCTGTACTGCAAGAAAAACATGTAACATATTCGTTCCCTCACCGCAGAGGCAGTGCAAAGAGCGAGCACAGGACAGAATGCAAGAGCAGCATTCACAGAGCTAGAACTGCAAACTATAACACACAAACGGCATCCACTAATGTCTGCATTCCCCATGCACTCAAAACGGAGCACAGCGAAATACAGGTCCTGATGTTTACAACTATTTATATTATTTTAAAATAAAGACTTTAGGTTTTTGTTCCCCTTCCCCCCTGATTTTCCAAGAAAGAAAAGAAAAATAATAATAAAATAATAATAAATATATATATATTAATATCTGCCGTTCTCTAAGATTATTATACCTGTTATTTCTTAAATGATTTAATTTCTAGGAGGTACACAAAAATACATTTCTTTTATTTGATTTGCATCTCAATACATTATGTGATCCTGAGGAAGCTGTTAAGACAGTGAAATATTATTATTTTTATAAAATATTTTTACCAGGAAGTAATACATTGAGAGTTACCTCTCGTTTTCAAGTATGTCCTGGGCACAGAGTAAAACAAATAATACATGGTTACAAGTACAGTTACATAATGCACAAGGTAGTAGGGCTTTGAACATTGTGCTTTCGTAGAGTGTCAGCGGCCATCTTGCCAGTCCCAGTTCTCATTCCCTCAATAACTATGGTAACTTGGCAATATTTGTTCAATTTGTCATCACATGCATAAAATTTGAACAAACTCATCTGATCAGTGACAATGTCTCGGTCGCTATTTTTTCATGAAGGTTAGTGTCACAAACGGCACACCTATGCAAACATAATTTGTATATGTGACAAGGGTTAATACACACAGCTATGTAATGGACCCATTTGTCTCCATCTCATGGTCCCTTAAATGATTAATATCTCAGCCAATCCATACCAATATATATCTCAAAACAAGGTCATCAACAAGGACACAGGAATATAAATGGGGTAGGGTCCTTGGTCCTGTTTACGAAGCTAAATATCTAATTAACACAACAACATCTATCCAAAAATGTAATCACGCTCTTCAAAATAGGTAGTTCAATTAGAGCCCAAAAGACAATGCTTACATACAGTACAATATATGCAGACATTGATCTAATTACGTTACTGTAACATCATCAGATTTCCTTCAGAGAGGCATGACGGGCCGCATCGAGCGCGGATCAACATGGGGCCAGCTGCTATAGGAGACACTGTTTGAACTCCAAAAGACTGGATTGTTTGCCGAAAGGAGCCTCTGGAGTCTGCACCAGTTACCCTCTTCCTGCAGCTTCAAGTGAGAGTTGGACTGCAGATCCTGGATGCTGACTGACCAGATGGTGGCGGTGATATATATCACAAATTGCCTGTTTATATTTACTTTGTGAGTGAATTTTCACTCCTCCTTTCCAATAAATGTACAATTTTACGCTATGGGGCGTGCGCTCTCTCTTCTTGAAAAAAAATAATTATATATATATATATATATCATAATACTGAGTTAAGTTATGGTGAGTAAAAAAGTGACAAAAACCCTCCACAGGAAAGCAAATATGCAATACAACTGTATGCTCATCTGCATGTCTTAGGCAGGTCTGCAACCCCACCTTTCACCATTATCACCAGCATACAGCCCTTCCACTGCAGCAAGGGATTCGGGAAATGACATGCAAATGAGCACGCAGTGCCACTTTTGCTTCAAAAACCAGTTTTAACATGGTTCCCTATAGGCTTAAGCTTGCTGCATGGTCACAGCCAGGGTTAAGGTGCATACCCAGAAAACCACCCACAGACAGCTGTTTCGACCTTAATGGGTCTTAGTGTGGGGTTGATTAACTGGGTATGGTTTTTGAAGCAAAAAGTGGCACTGCGTGCTCATTTGCATGTCATTTCCCAGAATCCCTTGCTGCAGTGGAAGTGCTGTATGCTGGGTGATAATGGTGAAAGGTGGGGTTGCAGACCTGCCTAAGACATGCAGATATATATATATATATATATATATATATATATATATATATA
>WSYH01013078.1:0-17695 GCA_036426205.1 Ascaphus truei
TCGACTGCTTACTACCTGCGGCAGTGTCCCCCGGTCTTCCCCATCTTGATCTTTAAAATTATGTTTTTCTCCTGCAGCACTATTAAAAAATGGCCACGCAGCGTCATATGATGCCACTGTGTCATGGCAATGGGACGCTGCGTGACATTGTGACGTCACCGCGTCCTGCTGCCGTGGCGTCAAAGGATGCAGCGCAGCCATTTTGAATAGTGCTGCATTAGAAAAACATGATTTTAAAGGCGACAAGTCAGCAGAAGGCCGGGAGACACTGTCAGGAACCCACAACCAGATCCCACTGCAGGTGAGTGTCGCGGGGGGGGGGAGCGAATGAGTGACTTTTGGGGGGCAAGTGGGTTTTGGCCCAGTTGGGCAATATATATATATATATATATATGTTTAGCCATGTATTCTTTTTGGCTCCTAATCTGCCCTGCCTAACACATAAGCCCTGGTACCAGCGCAGGCAGTGGGTTGAGTTTGTTTTTAAATTTTAAATTGAATATATTTTAAGTAGTCAAATAAAAACGGACAAACAGGTTATCTCATCAGTAACTCAAAAAAAAGTACACAGTAAAAAACTTTATTCATTGCTTCACCTTACATGTGGTGTATCTGTTACCTGGGAAGGTATTGGATTACTCCCCACAGAGTAGATATCCAGGAGGTGGTGTCAGGCATAGCCGCAATAGTCCCTCTGTTTCCGGGTTGGCAAAACAGTCCGTTATGGGGTACAACAATGTCCTGGGGCCACTTGTGAGTGGGCGCACAACAGATAAAAACAGGTGCAATTACCGGTAGAAGCTGACCCACTAGTCCGGGGACCGACCTCCACTGGTTAGTTGTGCAAGGGTTAAAGGTATCAGCTCTCTGCGGCAGGCAAAAGCTGATGGCTGGAGGAATTCTACCAAAAGACTTTGGTTGCTTGGTTTCTTGGCTCAGGAAACACCAGAGCATATGGACCTGGGCCCCTCAAACAGACAAGGGGTTTAGTTCCGCTAGTTCACTCAGAGTCCTACTAGAAACAGGACCCAGAAACGTAGTCTTCCACAAGAAACACAGAACACCCCGCAAGATACTGTATACAGATACATTCCCCTCGAGAACCGGATGCAGGCACTCACTGACATGCTGAGTTGTTCTAAGACAAACACACACTAGTATAGTTTGGGGCTTTCAGTTGTACCTCAAACTTCAGAGTGATGCTAGAATGTCTGCAATCATCAAAGGGTTTTCTTGTCCTCTTTTGATCTGGCTGAGTTAGGCAAGAACTGCTGACACTTATTCCCTTGGAGTGTGGAACAGGGTCTGCGAGACTGGGGACGCCTTGACAAGTGTTATCTTACACCCTTTGATGGGCCCGCCACTGACTTCCCTTGACATGCAAGCAGATGCATTAGTATGCAAGGAAGGTTTGTCACCTGGCCACTTGGTCCTTCATTAGGAATGCAGGAATAAGACTTCCAATGTCCACTTTGTTACTTGGGTGAACCCTGAACCCCCTCCCCCTAAAGGATTAGGATTTGTGGGGATAGGCTATCCTACTGGCTCCCAGGGTCCACTATCGGGGGACCCCTGCAGGGAGTTTCTAGGACCTCCGGAATCTTTTCTGTCTTAAGTAGTTATTGCATTAGCCTGCGATTGACTTACATTTGTCTGCATTTGTTTAATTATTCATAGTAATTTGTTAATTTCACTTGTTGAGATTGTCATTGTTTGTGATCCATAAAATTATGTTATGTTAGTATTTTACTTTTACTATATTTTTTTAACGTTATTCTTATATGTATAGTTATTTTAACTTGTTAGGTTCATTTGGACCTGGTACTAAATATTATCAATTTATATTGATCTCCTGTGCACATGTATTCTATATAATTTTTCTGAGATAACCTCCGGGAAATCTCTATTAGGAGACTCTGGGGAGTGAATCCACGTGCCCAGCAGCAAGGGGTTCCTTTATCACGAAACTTAAGACAGAACGTGCATGAATTCCTTGATTGTTATCCATATATATAACTTAACACAACCTACAGTACATCAACCGGGGGGGGGGGGGGGGGAACGAGAACAAGAATATACCCACCACCTGTCAACATCCGCCAAAAACCTGACCAATCATAAAACTCCCCTTCCCAGCTTCACGCCTTCCCTCTCTTCCCTTTTACCTAGGCTCAGGTAATTGTGCGCAAGAACTCTCTTGACCAATGAAGTTCTCCCATGAAACACCAGGGATTGCGGTAACCCTGGGGTTTTGACTCGCCCTCACACAGCCTGCTTAGGGCTCTGAGTCATTCAGAAGGATTTCAGCAGCTGGGGTGGCGCTTACAGTATCCCCCCCTTGAGAGGAGACCTCCGGGCGACACAAGGATGGTTTAGTCGGATGTCTAGGGTGGAAGGCATGAATAAGACGGTTTGCATGTACATGTAGAGAGAGGAATTCACTCTCTCTCTTCCGGGTCAAAGCCCTTCCAGTGTACGAGATACTGGCAAACAAAAGAAAAGAAAAATATGTGCGCCTGGTGATCAATTCGTGAAACCACTCACCGTACAATGGATTGACAAATAAATCCAGGTGTGATTGAAAAATAAAATAAATAAATTGAAACGAAATACACCTTAATGATGTGAATAAAATTGAATCCTATAAATATACAGCTAAACCCCGTTATAACGCGGGTCTCGGGGTCCACCCCAAGACCACCGCGTTACTAACGGGGTCGCGGAAAAAAAAAATGGCCGCCGCGCTTTAGCGCATATTCAACACGCGGGGGACAGGAGATGGGAGCAGGCATGTCCCCTCAGCTCCCGCTTCCCCCTGTCACCGCGGGACAGGCCGGGGGGCAGGAGAGAGGGAGCGGGCATGTCCCTCGCGTTCCCGCTTCCCCCCTGTCACCGCGGGACAGGCCCGCGGTCCAGGAGATGGGAGCGGATGTCCCTCCTGTCCCCGCTCCCCTGTCACCGCGGGGACAGGCACGGGGCATGAGATGGGAGACGGGGATGTCCCTCCTTCCCCGCTTCCCCCTGTCAAGCGCGGACAGGCCGCGGGGGCAGGAGATGGGAGCGGGCATTGTCCCTACCGCTAACGTCCCCCTGTACCACGGGACAGCGCGGGGGCAGGAGATGGGAGGGGCATGTCCTCCGCACCAGCTTCCCCCTGTCACGCGGGACAGGCCGCGGGGGAGGAGATGGGGACGGGCATGTTCCTCCGCTACCCGCTTCCCCCTGTCACACGGGACAGGCCGCGGGGCAGGAGGAGGGAGCGGGGAGATGGGGGGGATTCTGTCCCCGCTTCCCCTGTTCACCGCGGACAGCCCGGGGGCAGGAGATGGGAGCGGGGATGTTCTCAGGTGCCGCTTACCTCAGATCACTGCTGCCGTGCATGGATTTGGTAGGTAGCGGGGGGGTTTCTATCCCCCACCGCTGTCCCTGGTTGGCTCCCGCTGCCTGGCGGGAGGAAGGGGGGGAGCGGGTGTGTGGGTGGTCGCGGCCTTTCCTCTGCTCGACCCCACCCCCGTCTGTGGTAGAGTGAAGTAGTGTGGTGGGATGGTATTATATGGGGAGAGAGTATGTGGCATTGTGGGGTGATGGGGTGTGTGTATTTTGTGTGGTGGTTTGTCCTGGGAGAGTGTGTGTGTGTATAGTGTAGGGTGGGGGCGTTGTGAGGGGTGACGTGTGTGTGTAAGTGGGGTTTGTGTGAGGTTTGGTTTGGTGTGAGTGTATGTGAGTGTCTAGTGTGTCTAAGTTTGTAAGGGGGTGTGGTGTGTAAGTGGGGGGGTGAGTGTGGGAGTGTCTGGGAGTGTGGGAGGGGTGTGAGGGTGGGGAGTGATGTGAGTGTGTGACCGGGTTAGTGGGGGGGTGTTAGTGGGTGGTGTATTGTGAGGGTGTGTGAGTGGGTGAGTGTCTAAGTGTGTGTAAGTGGTGGGAGTGTGCGTAAGTGTGCGTGGTGTGCGTGGGTGTGCGTGAGTGTCTGTGAGTGTCTAAGTGTGTGTAAGTGTGTGTAAGTGTGTGTGAGTGTGCGTAAGTGTGCGTGGGTGTGTGGGTGGCGTGAGGTCGGTGAGGTCTTCTAGTGTGTGTAAGTGTGTGTAAGTGTGTGTGAGGGTGTGGTGTGAGTGTGTGGTGAGTGTGTGTGAGTGTGTGTGAGTGTGTGTGAGTGTGGTGCAGTGTCTGTGATTGTGTAAGTGTCTTTGAGTGTCTGTGAGTGTTGTGAGTGTGTTTTGTGCGTAAGTGTACAGGCAAAAACATCTGTTAAAGTGCAGTTGTCTGTATATTTCTATATAATAAGTGTGGCGTGTGCAGTGTGTGTGCAGGTGTGTTGCAAGTGTCAGTGTGTGCAGTTGTGAGCATTAGGAGTGGTTGTGCAGTGTGCAGTGTGGGTGCAGATTGTTGTGAGCATGAGACATGTGTGTGCAGTGGCATGTCTGTGTGCAGTGTGGCCAATGAGCAGTGGTGTGCAGTGTTGCAGTGTGTGCAGTGTCAGTGTGTGCAGTGGTGCCAGGGTGCAGTGTGTGTGCAGTGGTCAGGGTGTGCAGTGTGAGCAATAGCAGTCGTGTGTGTGCAGTGTGTGGTGACAGGTGGTCAGTGTGTGAGTGTGCAGGTCAGTGTGTGCGTGTAAGCAATGAGCAGTGTGTGTGCAGTGTGGGCAATGAGCAGTGGGTGTGCAGTGTCAGTGTGTGTGCAGTGGTGTTGCAGGTGTGTGTCAGTGGTCATGTGTGGTAGGGTGAGCAATGAGCAGTGTGAGTGTGTGTGCAGGTGTCAGTGTGGAGTGTGAGAAGGAGCAGTGTTGTGTGCAGTGTGCAGTGTGTCAGTGTGTGCATGTGAGCAATGAGCAGTGTGTCGTGTGCAGTGTGTGCAGTGTGTCAGTGTGTGCAGTGTGAGCAATGAGACGTGTGTGTGTGCAAGTGTCGTTGTGGCAGGTGTGTGCAGTGTCAGTGTGTGAGTGTGCAGTGTGAGTGTGTGCAGTGTGTTGCAGGTGTGAGCAATGAGCAGTTGTGTGTGCAGTGTGCAGTGTGTGTGCAGTGTGCAGTGTGTGGCAGGTGGGCAGTGTGAGCAATGAGCAGTGTGTGTGCAGTGTGTGCAGTGTGCCAAAAAAAAAATGTAAAAAAAAAAAAAATTTACATTTTTTTTTTTTTTTTTTTTTTTTTTAAAAACGGGAGCCACGGGAAAACCGCGTTATAACCGAATCGCGGTATAACGAGGCACGTTATAACGGGGTTTAGCTGTATATACTAAACCATAGATAGGTTGTGTGACATGAACCATTAGGAGTGAGAGGGGTTGATTGTGGATATAAAACAAAAAATGGCAAACGGAACCAAATTGACCCAAACAGATAAGCAGCTTCCAATGCAAGGTACCCAAACCTTGCTAAATAAGGACAATAAACAAACAAACAGGGAAGCGCTATATGAGTTAGGATCAGGCCCAGCAGCCACTTTATGTTGAAAACCACATATGAAATGAGCATAAAATTGCATGCATAAATACACAAAAATATATAAAATAAATAGCACAAGTCTCTGCCTGATGAAAGCACGTCACGTGCTGAAACGCGTAGGAGGAGGAGTTTTGAGGGGTTACAGCTCTTGTGCATCCCTGTCTCATTGCCACAGTCCTGGTGGTTTAACGTGGAGTCCCTTGGAGAGTATACTGCGGAGGCTGTGAAAATTCTGAAGCTGTGTGGGGTGTGTGAGATTTGGCTCTCAGCCCCTGTGCGCTCCGGTAGTTCCAGGCAACGGCCGGGAAGGGTTGGTGCGTCACGTCCGGCCGTGACGTCATACCCGGAAACCCGGCGCCCTGTGAGCAGTTCCATCACTGGTGTGCGAGCCCAGGAGAGCTGTGGAGCGGTGTTTCTGCAACGAGTGCTAGGAAGGAGGAAAGAAAAGGAGCCACCAGCGCGAAGTGTATGAAGTCTGGGTGAGCGCTTTCCACATTTGATGCCTACGGCACCTTCCCATTTCTACACACTCCAATACCTGCACAGTTGGTAGCGCTTTCCATCCTAGCTACCATTCTGGATTTTAACCTCTCAAAGGCCACTCTTGCCCGAGTCTGTCATATCAGACAGGGGCATTAACTTGTATCCACACCACCTGGACAATTTCTCTCTGGCAGAGACTTGTGCTATTTATTTTATATATTTTTGTGTATTTATGCATGCAATTTTATGCTCATTTCATATGTGGTTTTCAACATAAAGTGGCTGCTGGGCCTGATCCTAACTCATATAGCGCTTCCCTGTTTGTTTGTTTATTACGAGATACTGCAATCCTCCTCGGGACATTCTGGAGTTGTGAATGGTCTGCACCTCATATTCCTGTTGGCCCTCCACCAGTATGGGTTGCGGAGGGGTTTGTTGTCTTCTGGAGACTGAGTCTTGTAGACAGGGTTTCAGAAGGGCAGAGTGGAAGACGGAGGGAATCTTCATATTTTTTGGCAGTTCTAGCCGGTAGGCTACTGGGTTGATCCTTTCTGTGATAAGGAATGGTCCGATAAAGCGCAGTGCCAGTTTGGGTGAGGTTACCTTTAAATTAATGTTTTTTGTGGATAACCAGACCCTTTGACCTACAGAATACCCTGGGACCTCTCTGCTGTGACGATCTGCTTGTCTCTTCTGTAGTTTACCAGCGTGCCGTAGGTTCAGTTGTATCTTGTGCCACAAGTCTTGCAAGTGTAGGTGTCACGCTGTGCTCACCACAAACAGGATGAGACCCGGTACTGAGATGGGAGTACTGTAGTAACAAACACCAGCCACAGGCACAGGGGCCACGTCTGGAGTGTAGGTTTGTCTTGACAGCAGGGTCAGGGATATAGATATCAGAGTTGTCTTTATACTTGCTGGGTTCAACGTAGGAGATATCCGAAGCGTAGAAGGTACTTTTGCCAAAGTCAGGGTTGGAGAGTGGAGAGTGGTCAAGGTGCAATGCCGAATTCAGGATTAGAGAGGAGCGAGGAGTCAGAGGTAGCCAAGATCAGGAGCCAGAGGTTGGAGTAGTCAAAGCAAGCCGGTTCGGTACACAGTAGATCAAAAACTGGAACAAAGCAACAGGACAGGAACAAGGCAGGAACAGCAAGGGTAAACACAGAGTAACAAGAATCTATGCTCAGCCAATGTGCCTATAATATTGGTGAGCATATATAGGCTGGATCAGCCAGCCCCCATGGGGGTGGAGCGGCGGCGCGGCCTCTGCGGTAGCTGTGATAGGTCCAGGGATCAACGAGAAGGTGTAGCTGTTTGTGCAGCTAAATAATGCATCTATGAGCAGGTGCAGCTGTTAGTACAGCTAATGAATAATGACACGGAGCTTGGGGGCATGGTGCATGTGTCACATGCGAGCTCTGCGCGCAGTCAGTGTGCGTCATGATCCGGGGCGGAGCCAGAGTCCGCGGTGTCGGATGACGCCATTTTGGCGCGCATGCATGCTGCGCGCATCTGGTAAGGAATGTGTTCCATAGGCACCCCGCGTGTGCGCGGTGGTGCTCGAGAGGATGCGCGGAGCGGCTGTACTACGGTAATCCTTACAGTAGGATCCTGTCCTCTGCGGCCGGAACTCCAGACTTCGGGATAAGAGAAGGGAGCGCAGAAGGATGGAAGCCATAATTGACCAGGAATGGTGACTGTTGAGATGATTCGTTCTGGAGATTATTATGGGAGAATTCTGCCCAAGGGAGGAGTTCTGCCCAGTCATCTTGTGTATCAGCAATAAAACACCTTAAAAATTGCTCCAGTTACTGATTAATGCGTTCAGTGTGCCCATTGGTCTGAGGGTGGTAGCCTGACGAAAAGTGCAGTGTGACGTCCAGACTATTACAAAAAGCCCACCAGAACCGGGAGATGAATTGGGATCCTCTGTCGGATACTATGACCTGGGGGATCCCATGTAACCTGAAGATCTCCCTAATGAAAATGTCAGACAACATGGGGGCGGTGGGTAGGCCCTTAATCGGGATGAAGTGTGCCTGTTTCGAAAACCTGTCCACTACTACAAGGATGGTATCCATACCTCTAGACTTGGGCAACTCAACGATAAAGTCCATAGATATATGTTTCCATGGATGTTCCGGGATGGGTAAAGGTTGAAGGAGACCCGCAGGCTTGTTGCGTGGAGTTTTGTTCCGTGTGGTTCATGTAGTTACGAAACCCTGGTAAACTCAGACAATGCACTGAAAGAATTAGCTGCCACAATGCAAGTGGACGAGAGAATGGTCTCCTGCTGTTCCACCTTGTTATTCTCTACCAGGAATTGCCGGGACAAAGCGTCGGCTTTTAAGTTCTTAGATCCTGGAATATAGGAGATAACGAAGTTAAACCGTGTAAAAAATAAGGACCAACTTGCCTGCCGAGAACAAAGTCGACGTGCTCCCTCAATATATAACAAATCTTTATGGTCTGTTAATATCGTGACTGGCATCTCAGTACCCTCCAGTAAGTGTCTCCACTCCTCTAAGGCCATCTTGATCGCGAGGAGTAGGCGGTTTCCTACATTGTAAATCCTTTGGGCGGAGGAAAATTTCTTAGAGAAATACGCAAGGGGGTGGAGTGGGGCTTGGGGGTTCTCTCTTTGGGAGAGTATAGCTCCTGCTCCTACATTGGAGGCATCAACCTCCAAAGAAAATGGTAATATAAGGTCTGGGTGTACCAAGATGGGTGCTGAGGCGAATGCCTTCTTTATTCTCTCGAAGGTCTGGAGAGCTTCATTAGACCAATTCGTAGGATCTGCCCCCTTCTGGGTCATCACCGTGATGGGTGCTACTACCGATGAGAATCCCTGAATGAACCTCCGGTAATAGTTGGCGAAGCCAAGAAACCTTTGGATAGCCTTGAGTGGACAGAGGATAGGGCCACTCGAGTACGGCTTTGACCTTGGTAGGGTCCATAGCGAGGCCGGTATCAGATATAATGTAGCCGAGAAAGGAAGTAGATCTTTGGTGGAAATGACACTTCTCGAGCTTGGCCAACAAGTGGTTCTCTCTTAAGCGCTGTAAGACTTGCTTGACGTGAGGCTACACTAGGAAAGTACAGTGCAAAAGGCTACATTATATTTTATATATTTAACCTTCAAAGATGACAATGCATCCTGGTCCACGCCTAGAGATGGCACCCCACACATGCAGCTTTACGGGGTGTTTTGTCCGCGGCTTCAAAGATATGTGGCTTTTTTTGTGGAATGCAAAGGTTGCAAATCTCTCCAGCGACACAGTAAACTCGTCAGTGAAGATGCAATCCTGGAAAGTTTCTCCACTGTCGATCCACGCCTGGGCCTGGACCACTCTTTTGATTTTGTTTACGTCCCGTATCATGGGGTACGCTCTGTAATGACAAGGAATAAATAATTTTAGCGGTACAGTACAGTATCCTAACAACACTTTTACCTCCTGTATTGTCCAGTACTAACCTCACACGTCCATATTTCCATCCAATGCTGCGTCTCATCTTCTTTATGCTGGTCACGGATACAGTGAGATTGTGATTTTCCTGCAAAGTGTATTTGACCCTTAATGCACTCTTCTCATCATTCTCCTCACTTATTTTGTCCACCAGAAGAGTTGTCTCCCTACAATGTAAAGAAAAACAATCCGGTAAGTAAAAATATTAGAGACAGAAGATCAACAGGATACAATATATTATTCTATTAATAAGCAGCAATATAAAATATATATATACTGTTGTAATATAAATATAAAAAATATATATACAGTATGTTGTAATATAAATATACAAAATATACAAAATATATATACTGTTGTAATATAAATATAAAAAAATATATACAGTACTGTTGTAATATAAATATACAAAATATACAAAATATATATACAGTTGTAATATAAATATAAATATAAAAAATATATATACTGTTGTAATATAAATATAAATATACAAAATATATATACTGTTGTAATATAAATATACAAAATAAATATACTGTTGTAATATAAATATAAATATACAAAATATATATACTGTTGTAATATAAATATAAATAGAAAAAATATATATACTGTTGTAATATAAATCTACAGAAATAACAAAAATATTAGATACAGTACTGTAGATCTACAGTACATTATTTGATATAAATGTTTTTTTTAAGTTGTATAAATATACTTACGCATTTGTTACCCTTGGTGCCCTTTTGCGTTCTCTGTTTTTTCCATGTGCATGATAGCTCACGGTGGTTGCTGGCACAACGAGGCCAGAAGTAGCTAACCAGCATTGGATAGTAGCAATTCGGTGTCCGCTCATGTACATCTCCTTAATTCGCATGCTGAGATCCTTGGAAACCTTTTTAACAGGCATTGCTGCGAGTAGAAAGAAATACAAACACAAGAATGTATATTCAATGTTTAGTCGATGTGTATTCAATGTTCAGTGAATCCACAAAATGGATGGTGTATTTATACGGTAATGACTCACATTAGAGTACGCCCACTTTCAATACCTGTACCTCGCCGCCATGCATAAAAGGTTACACACTTTGCATAGCCCACCACTCGATGATCTTTATCTGAACTTGCCCTTGTCCAGATACTGCATTGTGCCATCTGCTTCCATGGATCAACCCCGATTCTACGGACGCAGGAACCCACTCGCCTCTGCCGTGCCTGTCATGCAGAAAAAGCGAAAGGCGGTTGCCGTTTCCACGCCAAGGCAAAAGCGTATGCGCATGCTCCTACCGTCGATGTAATGACACGCATATGCGTTTCAAGAAGGTTCCAATGCGCATGCGCCTAGCGTTCCACCAATTGTTCAGTATCTGCAGCAAAGTACTGTAGAAGCCGCTCAGCCAATAATATTGCTTACAGGAAATCGCTTGACTTTTGAATTGCGCCGATATTGATACTGTATTGTCAAAATAAAAAAAACACAGAAAATAATACGGCAACAATACTCACCATAGAATTTCCTATTCAGCTGGCGCCGGCGCCGGGCCACTGCCAGTCCAGTGTTGTTGATCATCCACGTCGATAGTTTGCAGCGGGACTAGTACACCTGTAGTGAGCTGATGAGGCTGGAAATTGCTTAGGTACATGCAAGCTTGATCGAAACTGCACGCGAAATCCGGCTCAGGCTTGCTGGATAGACAGCAAGGGTTGTCACTGATGGTGGGACCGTTATTGGAAGCCGGTGCTGGTGCTGGTGCATTGCTTGGAAGCGACTGTCGTTTCTTAGTTGGTTTTAACACGACCTTTCGCCTTTTGCCGTCTGCATGATCATAGATACAGGAAAAAGCTGGTGATACACACCAATACCCTCCAACAAATTGTGGCTCAATACGATAAAAACAGGGATCGCTATATTTTCCTTATTGCACACTTCCACGTATGAGGAGCTAGCGAAAATTTGTAAAAGTCATAGTTTTCGATAAAATACTGATACATTTGAACAACTGTTGTCATCTTATCATCTGTTGCTTTAATCGCGGCCCATATCAAATACGCGTAACTTCTGTCGGGTTTTTGGAAAACGGGCTGCACTTGAACACTCATGGCGACGGCTCTCTGGAGATTACTGTAACAGAAACTGGTATTTGTTTTTATTTAATATGAAAAGCCTAAATTGATACATTTTTGCAACCTCTTCCTTCAGTCTCAAGGCCAATATACAATAGCACACTGTGGTATCTTTTTTAAACGAAACACCTGCAAGTCGACACATTACTGAAGCGCATGTGCATTACAATTCATGCATATCTGCCATCTGGCGGACACGCGAAGAATTGCAACCTATTAAATCTGAACCATTCTCAATAAACTCATCAACCGCGCGTCAACCGCGCATGACCCGTGGCTGAGAACGCAAAATGAATGCATAATGCTCCAGGTGAAGTGCGTTGCATTCCAGAAAAAAGCCAGGGAAAAACCAGCGATGTGTTAGACTCAGATGCGCCGCAGCAGTAATAAATTACAGTAATAAAATACTGATTGGACTATACAGTATACAATGGAATAATTATTACATTTGCAAACAAAAAATCAGACATAAAATGTGAACCAAGGCATCTTAGGCAAAATAAACACACTAGTGAACTATATCTGACATCAATTTCAAATTGGCTAATGCTAATATGGAATTAATTGTGATCAGTGGTAATCATGAAATGTTCTGTTTTTTGTTTATGATGCTTAAGTTTAGTGGGAAAATCCAAGTGTGCATGTCCAAATACTTTCAACATTCTAGTACTTGTTCCAGTGTAGGAACATGAGTTGATTTTGTTCGTAGAATGATAAAAAGAGCATGCAACTTACTAAACAAAGACATTCCTCCTAAGTGAGAAATTCCTCCTTTTGTGATTCATTTACAGCAAACACTGTGAAAATACACTGTATGTAATCACTTCATGTTGTTACCTGTACAGTATGTGACCTAATGATCTGTCTTCTAGCCTCAATGAGTTGCTGAAATTGTTTTTAATATTGAATGTTTTTCTTTATAGTAAGAATTTTTAATATGATATTGTTATTAGATAGATAAACAGATATATAAACGTTATGATTAAATATTAACAATTGCAAACATACAGTATACTGTAGCACTGGTAAAAAGAACTGTGACCATACAGTAATGTAAAACTGTTACTATATTTCAGCACATTGCTCATCAGCTTCAGACTAAAGAGTGTGCAATTTTTAATAGCATTTTTTGGAGACATCCTTGGAAAATGTGAACTGTTTCTCTGTCACAGATATTATCTCTTTCCATAGATTTAGCGTTAGACCTCTCTTTCCCCTTGATCAATCATAATTCACATTAAGTGAAGGTATGTCGATGTCTTATAAAGCTCATACACACCTTTTGTTGGAAAAGCAGCTGGGCCTGCCCTTGGCTGTGCTGCTGCAATCTATGTACATGGGTATTACACAGTACTTCCAAGGGAATGTCTTCCAAATGTTTCCCTCTGGGACAGGACATTTCTGATTTCCCTAGTACTATTTTCACCATTGGTGACCTCAGCAGTTCTGTGTCCCATGGGTTCTCCAACAGTGGCATTACAAGTATTGTCACTGTTACCAGCTGGACGTGGAGGTGTCACGGGGACATAATCATCCAATAACAGTGGACTGTAGTTGCATTGTGCTTCCTGTAAGAGAAGGAAGGTGTACGAGATGTGTGCAGAGGTTGATATAATGGAGACCGATTAGGGTAAGATTATATCTAGGCTTTATTGAACCTGTTCCTTTATCCAGGCAAAACATACAAAAACAACAAAATAACAAACCCCTATCCCTTTGTAAGGGCTAACTTACTTCCCCAGACCATATCTGCATGACTGGAGGGATATTCCCATCACTAGCCTATCACCCCAAAGTCTCAAGAAGTACCTTGAGCAGGTGGCCCTCCATGTCAGTCTCTGGCAGGTTCCTGGGTCCCCTGAGTCCGGGAAATATAGGTCTCTGGGTGTCTTGATCTCAGCACAGCCTTTGTGCTCAAGACAGTGTCTGTGTGAAGGCTCCTCAGCTCTCCTTCTGTCGGCCCAAATGTGAGCGAAGGAATCTCTCTCTTGAGTCTCACATAAGGCTTTTTACAGAGCTCTCATTAGTCCAGGTGGAGACTAGTTAATTGTGTGGTTGCAAAGAGAGGCAGAGGTCCAAAAATGGGGCAGTCGCGTCCATAAGGGCTGAGTGCCTCCAGGGGGTACTTAATGTGCCTTCCTTTCTTTCCCCCCTCCCCCCACCATGAGGTTTGGTAGATTTGCGCGCGGACCAACAGGGGGAGGTGGCTAATGGGGCGGGCTATTTAAACTCTGTGCTTGCAGGAGCTACCCACTGACTTTGTTTATTCTCTCACTGCAGGTTGTGTCCCAGTGGCGCCGTGTATCCCAGCCCATCCGTCCTCTGCCAGAGACCGACCCATAGGAGAAAGCGTCGGGACCGGAGCCTGCACCGGCACACGCAGGAAGAGGAGAAGCAGCAACTGCATGGATCCTCCTTCCCCCCTTCCCTCCTTCCTGCAGGACAGGAACAGAGGGGAAACAGAACAGACCCTTAAACAACCTCCCTCCTTACTGCACGGCAGGAACGGAGGAGAAACAGCAGTAACATGGAGAGGAAGCTCTCCCTCTCTCCACCCCCCTCACAGCCTCACTCCGGTGCCAGCTCCTCAGCTGTGCAGGGAGAGAGAAGCCAGCGGCCCCAACCACTGCCAGGGAGGTGAGAGAGACCCCAGCGGCAAGGGCCCCCTCTCTCACCCTTGAGCCATAGACCCTCTGTCTGCCCTCATTCCCCCCCTCCCCTGCTGCCCTCCTTTGGTCACCCCTCTCCCCTGCAGCCACCATTTTCCTCCCCTCTTGCGGCCATAATCCCCCCCCCTCCTGCCCTCATCCCCCCCCCTCCTGCCCTCATCCCTCCCCTCACCTGCTGCACAGACCCCCCCCCAATATCTGCTGCACAGACCACCCCCTCATCTGCTGCACAGACTCCCCCCCACTGCACAGATCTCTCCTTGCACCCGCCCCTTACGTACCTGCGCCCTGCGCCCTGCGCACCGTTAGGTGGACCCGCGCCTTGTGCACCGGCACCAGCCCTGGATCCGACGGCAGCCCCACAGACCACCGTGGGCCTACCGGTCACCCCCATCATCCCGAGCGGCCCCCCGTCAGATACGCCGGGTTGCAGGGAAGCGGCAACAAAAGCCGTGCGGTGGCCAAAAGATCCAGGACCGGTCTTCCAGGTGTCCAGGTTCAAGTTGTCTGTAACGGGGCGAGCAGAGAGGAAGCGCGTGCAGGAGGTGGGCGAGAAAGTGAAGGTAGTAAGGAGTAATGTGAACTGGATTCTGGGTTTCACTGTTTTTGGGGACTATTTCCTTTCAAAACATCCAAAACAATTGCATAATGTGATGAAATAGCTGAATGTGATACAAACCATACATGATGAACACGGGGGTCAGCGTGGCGGGATTATGATGAGCAGTTCAGGCAGAGGTGGCAGGGGGATACACGGTTGAGTTTGGGAAGATGGACATGGAATTGTGGATGAAGCTAGTGGGGACAGGGGGAGCAGGGGGGTAACGCGCCCTTTCCTGAGGGGTCAGAGTGTCGGCCCGTGAGTTATTCAAATGCCAGAGGCAAGAAAGGGGAATGTTGTGCGTTTAATGACGGGCACTGAACGTTGGGGATAGGTTGCAAGTTTAGGCATGTGTGCAGCCAATGTGGAGGTAACCACCCCACCAAGAAGTGTTTCCAAGCTCTGGGGAACCCCTACCAGGGAGGAGGATATGCCCATAACGAGGGCCCCAATACCAGTCAGCCTTAGCGGTTGAGCCATTGGGTAGGGGATTCCCCGACCGGGTGAGGGCAAGATGCCGGGAAGAGGGGTTTTAAATGGGGGGGTTTCACACCAGGGATGGGGGGCCCCATTTGCACTCACACACACACACCCCAGCTAATTATTTCCCCACAGGGTGTGGTGCAGAAGGATTATTTAAATTAAAAAAAAAAAAAAGTGTTTTAAAGCAAAGCAGGCCCCAGGGATAGTTGATATGATCACAGACGCGTGCCCTGTAAGGGCGGTAAAAAGTTAGGCTGGGCAGCGATCTCAAGGGGGTGAGGTTTTCCTGATGCATAAAGATTCAACTCTAACCAAATTTTAGTACAACATGAATTTTAAACGTTGCCGGGAAAGAGGAGACATAAATGCCACCAGCTTTGACTTGATACAAGGGGCATGGGGTGCACCTTTCGGGTGAGGGCAGGGACAATTTTATTTATAACAGACGCAGTCCTTTTCAAGCGATCAGAAGTAAGGGTTAGGGTCACAGCTTCTTGTGTGGGGTGAGTCCCCAGTAAGTGGCCTTAATGGGTCCTCCGGGTGGCGGAACTGTCAGGCCAGTCATCGTATGGACACCGTAAATACCCGAAATGGGGCTCCATCCGATGCGGATGGGTCGCCTGGTAACAGTTAATAAAGGCTTAGTGTGCCTTTACTATCTCTCTGCTGGATTCTCAGAGCTCTGCGGCTGCTCTATTTAAACAGGGATTTTTCCCTGTTACACTTCCCAAGAGTTTTTGGTCCGATGGCGTTTTAGTGCTTCACAAAGTATGGATTTTAACTCACTGAAGGCACATGTCACATTGTTTTTAAAAGCAGACAGTTCCTGTTGTAGCCCTGCTATTTCATCACTGCAGTGGCACTGTACCTAGATTGCAGTTTCCAGATTATTGTCACAAGAGCTTGCCAAAAAACTCATGAGGCACCTCTATAGCAGCCTCTGTTATGCTCTCAAGTTCCAAGGTATGTGCTGATGGGGTGTACTGCTAAAATCCCGAGGTCAAGGCAATGCTCTAACTGAACAAGTGTCCTGTACAGGCAAAGCTTGTTTCCTCAGGTGATCCGATATCAAATGATTCTGACACAATTTCAGATCGTGTTGCAGTCCTCAAGCATTGTCTTTCAAATTCTTTATCCACTATAAAGGTCAGTACTTTGGTTTGGGCTGCTTCACATTGGGTTTATTATTCTCCTTCCCTGGCTTGGTCACCCAGCGAGTCCTTACAGGTGTCCTTTTTGTGATGTTTGTAATAGGTACCAGTTGTTGCAAGCCTCATGCAGTGGGTGAGCGCACACGTTTACCCACACGCCGTAGAACCGTGCAGTCTTCATCTTTTGCAAAGTGCAAATGTTAAGTGCAAGGTGTCATGTAAATGATGTGCCAGCTGTATACTGTATTATTATTTTGTTGCTACCCTCCTAACTTTTTAAACTTTTTGAAATAGAATGGTGTTGACGCATCCTAACATGTGATTGGCTAGTTCCTATGATGCATCAGTGAAGTGGAGCTCTTTGATTGGTTCCGACGTAGTCTCCACCTTTGGCATAAGTAGTCGTGTTGTAACTCGGTCCCAGCTGTCTCTTTATCCTATTCTAATTTAATTAGTCTCTGCCCTTATTACTATTTTCATCATCACCAAGAAAATCAATACAGACTTTATCAACAAAATTGTTTCTATGGAAAAGGAAGGAAAAAGAGGCAGATTCAACAAACAGTTGCTTCTCCAGTGTGGTGAAATGGTATCTCTTCATACTGTCCATTACTATGTGAATGGTAGAAGAACAGAGAGAAAGAAATGTGTCTTGTCCAATTTGTAAACAGAAAATACTCTATTAATAACAGGAATGTTTTGTAATCTTATGTTCTTTTTTTAATAGCCTGTTTTCCTTTGTGCTTTGCATATCTGCTTCCTGTACGTTGGTGTTTTACTCTATTTGCAGGTTTGTCAAGAATCTCATTGATGAACTGAGGTGTGAGAATGATGAGCGGGAGATTAGATCAATTCTCCAATGTTAACATGGCTTGAAAATCTCAGAGAGCAGTATAAGAGCAAAAATGAGAAGAGAGCTGGGATGGAGTTTTGGCTCCACTAGGTACAGTAATATAGCATACTTCATTAATATACATTACACTCTCTTTTTTCCCGATTAATTCTATTCTATAGAGGCAAACATTTACATTTCACATTGATCCAATAATTTATCATTCACAAACTACAGTTTTATTTAGACTGCGGTGCCATATAGACTCAGGTTTGATGCAACACTACAAGCCAAAATATAGGCTGTGAACTCAACGTTCTCTAAGTGGGGGAGGGTATTGCTGGTGGGGGAGGGTATTGCTGCAGTGAAACACGTGCACTACGAGGCGCATGCGCGAGGCTGGAGCGGATGGTAGCATAAAGTTTGAGCTCCATCCTCCACCTCCCTA
>WSYH01013079.1:0-17694 GCA_036426205.1 Ascaphus truei
AGAACCCAGACAGACGTCAGCACTACAAAAGAGGGGTGTTTGTCACAGAACTCAGGAAGGATATTGACAGTATAGGTGAAAGAACCAACACACTAGAAAATAAAGTGGACGCAAATGTTAGATCAATAGAAAAAAATGAGAAATCCACGGCCCAACTTTATAAAATGATTGCGGACATACATGACGGGCAGGAAGATTCTGAAAACTGCGACCGGCGCAATAACATCCGCCTGCGGGGGGTCCCGGAGTCGGTGTTGGACGCAGAAGAATTTGCCTCCAATTGGCTCCTGCATATGCTGCCAGACAAGACCGGATTGGAGCTGCAATTTGACAGATGTAACCGAGCATTGCGATCCAGGCCGCAACAAGGTGACCCGCCGAGGGACATAATCATCAGGCTGCATTACTTTAAAATAAAAGAAAGTATATGCCAAATCGCCAGAGCGATTAAGTCCCTGGAATTTGAGGGAGTGAAACTTCAGGTGTTTCAGGATCTTTCCCCGCAAACCCTGTCAAAAAGGAGAGCCCTGTCAGCAATTACCAAAGTCCTGCGTGATAATGGGGTCCGGTATAGATGGCTGTTCCCATTCGGATTAATGGTATTAAAAAATGGTGTGGCATTCTGTAGGAGGACGCGCACAGAGGTACACTGGCGACACACTTTATTCGAGCTCGGCTAGTCCCACGAATTCGGGTATACCCGGGTGTATTGAGGTTTGTGACTGTTTTCTGCCCGAGTGCATTGAGGTATTTTCCAAGCAGGGATTGAAGCATTTTATTCCCGCTGGCTGCAATACTGCACAGTATATATATATATACTGCATTACAATTCATGAATTTATGCCATCTGGTAGACACGCGAAGCATTGCAGCCTATTAAATCCTAATCATTATCATTTAACAGATCAGCCGCCCGTCAGCCAGGCATGAACCCAGGCTGGGAAGGCAAACGCAACGGGGCTTGTCAGAGGTGAGGAGCGGCGCATTCCAGGTATCTGCCAGGTACATACTGGGTATTTGCTCGAATAAAGTGTGTCGGTGCAGTATGCAAGGGAGACTGGTTATGGTGAAATTAACATCAAGAAACCATCCAAACAAAGGGGTCAAACAAAGCTTCTATTCACTTGGGAGTATTTCTAGTGAAACCTATGCAGTCCACAACTCCCTTTAGATAAGCATGTCTCCCAGCCCCAAACATATATCATGAAATGAGCAGATATAAAAAGTCTTATAAAGGAAAGTCTTATCTGTTCCTTGTAGTTGGAGGGAAATTATTCACTGTTCCTGGGTTGCTACCTTTTCCTCAGGTTTGTCAGCATTCAGGTTTAGAAGTTTCCCCTGTGTCTTGCAAGCAGCTCTGCTACAGTATTTCTTCTGGTAGGCTCAAGACATCTGTCCCAATGGTCAGTCTCACAAGTTGTGAGACTCAGGCACAATCTCCCTTCCTGTCTCAAAGGGAGTTTTTTTCTAAGGAACCTAATCAGCAAGGTGGTGTTGGTTAATTGACTACCAGCAGTTAACCACCACACTGCTGGATTAGAGGCACATTTCCTGAACGGGGATAACTCCCCTGTTACATATCTCCCCTGTTTGTGGGAAGCTCAGGCTTGCCACGGCCAAAGCCCATCCTTCCACTCTCATTCTAGATCTCTCTGTGACTTGAATGAGAGTGGATGGAGGAAGAGAACCCTCAGTCCCGCTGGGATCAGAGCCCTTTCTCCAGTTCATTCGTGTCTCCTCCCGAAGGTGCTTGAAATCAGCACTCCTCAGTCGCTCGAGGAGGACTTTTTATAAGTACAGTCTTTTTGTTACGTGCGTGGTCATGAGATTTCCCTCGTGTCGGGCGCTCATTTTATTGCCAGTAGACTGTATGGCAGCAGTTGCAGAGTGTTTAAAAACAGCCCTTTGAGTTTTCCACTCTTGAAGCTGTCTCTCTGCACTTTTTCCACTTAATGGCATTGCTAGTTCAGCCTCTTTGGGATTAAATTGCAAATCCATATCCACTTCCAGAGAATGTCCCATCTTTTCAGCTTCATCAGCTAAGGATTCTTCTGGTTTTGATTCAGCACGTGTACCTTCTTTTGTTGCCTGTTGAGTGGCTGAAGGTTTTGCTAGTGCTTGTTTAGGAGGTTCAAATTTTGCAACCTTGTTTTTCAGATGAGCAGTATTCCCAGCTCTCACTGCACCCTTGTCTTCATGGGATTTTGTGGCTGTGGGATACTGACGCTTAGTCAGGGTCAATACTTGTCCTTGTAGAACTGTAATCTCATCCGCGAGAGATCCCTGTTTTTTGAGTGTGTCTTGCAAGTCACTTCTCAGGGAATTTATCTGTACACTTTGTTTTTTCTGAGCTTGCTTCCACATTTTCACTGCATTGTGAAGCACTAGGATTTGTTTTGCTCGGGCCAATAGTTACTTGTTTCAGTTTCTGGACCTTCTTGTGCTCCCTTTTGTGCCGAGTCACCTGGGTTCTAAGCTTGGCCTCTAGCAATGCTTTCGTGAAGCTCAGGGTAGCCTTCAGTTTCTCATGCTGCTTTGCGGGGACATACTGGGTAATCAGACGTTCCCGCAGCACCTGTATTTCTTTAACAGCCTGCAGATTGTCTTCCTGCAGAGTTCGCTGCTACTCCTCGGCCATCTGGACGTTCGTACGCAGACCTTGCAGTTGGTTCTGCAGTCGGTGCTCTGCTTCAAACTTCTCACTTTCCAACAGTCTATTTATTTCTTTAAGCTCGTGCAGCTTTTCATTCTTTTCCTTGACTTCGTCTGTCAAATGAAAGTTTTCTTCTTTCAGTTTTAAGTTTTCTCTTTTTAATCTTAAATTTTCTCCTTTTTCAGTCTCTGTACTATTCAGGGCCTCCTTGCAGTCCTCCTTCCATTTACGTACATCTGCTTTGAGAATGACAGTCTCCTTCTCTAGGTTGAGGGTCTGAAGCTCCTTCTGAGAGACTTTGAGATCTGTATTAAGATTGACAATAGTTTCTTTAGAAATGTCAAGCTCCTCAGTGAGACTGTGTAGTTCCTTTCTGGAGACTTCCAGGTCTGTGTGGCAGCTGTTGGTCTCATGATGTGAGGCATCCAGTGCTCTGCGGAGTGTCTGAACCTCTTTCTGAGATACGTCCACCTCTGTCCGGACACTGTTGACCTCCTGTTGTGAGGCATTCAGCTCTACACGAAGAGTGCGAACCTCTTGCGGAAAGACTGTCATCTGCTTCAGTGCCTCCTCATACTTCCGCTTTAGCTTAGCCATCATTTTATCAGATTGGCTCTGCTTTTCATCCATGGCAGAAATAGTAGCGTTTGCAGTATCTAGCTCAGTCTTGAGATCGTCCAATTCTGTGCTGGCCAAAGAGTAAATTGTGAGCACATCTTTCTGTAGCTTCACGTTATTTTTCTGTAGCTCTGTGTAACCATCTTTCTTTTGTTTCAATTGTTCACGGAGCATATCACAGTTATGCTTGGCATTTTTCAGGGCATGTCAAGGGATCGACACTCACTGGTTCCGGCTCCGCTTCCCTTGGATGGTTGGTTAAGGGTTCCTCACTGTTGGCACCGGACAGACACTTCTTTGGGGTACACGACTTCTGCCTTGGGCCCTCTGGATATTCGGTTAACCGCGGGACGAATTCTCCATTTTCTCTAGGCTGCAGTGCAACTCGGTACCCCTTTTTCTCCACAGGATCTGCAGACGTGTCTGTTCCTTCCACGGTAAGTGAAGAACCGCTGTTCTTTTACTTTTTCCGTCTTTTTGTTTTGGATGACTCCGTCCAATCAGGAATACCGGGGTCTCCTTCTTTATTTGATACTTCAGCAGCTTCATTATATACGCCAGGCTTTTCTTGCAGTTACTTTAGCTGACAGAAATATTGGGTGATCTGCTGCTCCCGCTCTTTCTCCTGCTGATCATATTTGTCATCATAGGTAGCGGTCTTTTCGGTTTGTGCCGAGTTCAGGCACCCCCACCATTCTTGGGGTGTTTTGTGGGTGTGACTCGGTTCGGGTTCCCCGTATGAGATGTCTTCCTCCTCATCGGACTTGAAGAGCCACTCTTCATGGGGTAGGGTACATTACAGGAACGCTGCATCTTGTCCTCCATTTTGGGGCTATCAGGTGTATTTTTCTTCCTGACCTCAGAAGGCGCTATTGCAGCTGTTGCCACTATATTTGCTAGAACCCCAAATGGTTGTAGTCCTACAGGTGGGCATATTTTGCTTGTAGAGGTCGTAGATCTCACAGGCATCTCTGTATACTTTTTCTTTCTTGGGTAAGTTTTGCAATATCAGCAGTACTGTGCATGCATTTTCTCTCATCAGGTATACAGGATGTGCAGTTGCTAGGAAAAAAACTTCTATTTGCTTTACACAATTTACTTGCTAGGTTTAATCTCTCATTAGGTATGCTGGATGTGCAGTTGCTAGGTAAAAACTTCTGCTTGAGTTCAGTCTCAACTTGGGTATTATGGCATTCACTCTTCACACTTTGGGATACCTTTTACACAGCTCAGCAATTCCTTTTCCCCAGTAGGGCAATTTTACCCTCAGCACTTGTTTACTGAAAATTCCCCTGCTTCAGCACAGTCGCATCAATTTTCACACTTTTCTGCATATACTCCATTCACAACTGTTAGTCCTATGCGGTGTGGCAGACTTTACTTGCAGAATCAGTACCGCTCCTGTGTCACCATCTGTATTCCCTGCTTCAGCGAAACATTTGAAAACAACAAACACCTATCCCTTTTAAGGGCTAACTTACTTCGTGAACCCTGACTACAGCTGGAAGGAAAAACCCCTATTTCAATGACCATATTGCACTTTATTTGTGATAGGCAAATGAGGTTTACCTGCTTCAGCACGGTCTCTCTCTCCTCTTTGAATCGGGGAAAAGAGTCCATCTGTGGTTTTGTAAGTTTCAGTGCAGTGTAGATTTCCTGCCTGGGTGTGTATCCCTTTAACTATGTCTCTGCTGCATGAGATTCTTTGGTCAGGCTGTTTGAAGGCAAAAAGCACAAACACATTTCACAGGCAATCTCTGGGTCCCTTTTAACTTCAAGGACCCCCTCTCGTCCCACTTCTGACGACCATATGTAGAAGGACGCGCACAGAGGTATGCAATGGAGATTGGTTATGGTGAAATTAAAGAAGGCTTTATTGCGCCTGTTTCCTTAACATCAGGAAACCATCCAAACAAAGGGGTCAAACAAAGCTTCTATTCACTTGGGAGTATTTCTAGTGAAACCTATGCAGTCCACAACTCCCTTTAGATAAGCATGTCTCCCAGCCCCAAATATATATCATGAAATGAGCAGATATAAAAAGTCTTATAAAGGAAAGTCTTATCTGTTCCTTGTAGTTGGAGGGAAAGTCTTCTCTGTTCCTGGGTTGCTACCTTTTCCTCAGGTTTGTCAGCATTCAGGTTTAGAATTTCCCCCTGTGTCTTGCAAGCAGCTTTGCTACAGTATTTCTTCTGGCAGGCTCAAGACATCTGTCCCCATGGTCAGTGTCACAAGTTGTGAGACTCAGGAACAATCTCCCTTCCTGTCTCAAAGGGAGTTTTTTCTAAGGAACCTAATCAGCCAGGTGGTGTTGGTTAATTGACTACCAGCAGTTAACCACCACACTGCTGGATTAGTGGCACATTTCCTGAACAGGGATAACTCCCCTGTTACACATCCACTCTAAAACATATGGAGGCGGGAGCTGAGTTCCTGAAAAAAATTGGCCTACCTGTCTCTTCCCTTTGTCCTGAGCAGCAGCTTCCAGTAGAGGATCCAGCTCCGGGTGTGTCTTGGCGGCGTGTGGAGCCGCCGAGGGGCAAACTCAGTGCATAAGTGTCTCTCTGGTTTCAATCATCCCCAAGCTTGGACTTAAAGGAGCCATCCCTGGCTCAGAGCTTCATACGAATCAGGCTGTGAGTAGCTGGTCCATCTGGTGGCGGGAAGGGAGCGTTGCGGCCATTTTAATTCTACCTGGAGGATAGCTGTTGAAGAAGTCCCCTGGAGGCGGGAAGATGCAGCACGACCATCTGGTAACAGCAGGAGAGGGGAGTGAGGGAGACCCCTGGTGGCGCGAGGTGGCATGGCGGCTTTGGTGGATCTCGATGAAGGATCGGCTAGGAGAGCCCCCTGGTGGCAGGAGAGGGCAATGGGCCTGGCTGGCCTCCGTTGCTTCTCCGAGGGGGGCGCAGACAGGAGCAGGAGGCCCACCGGCAGGGAGCAATGGAGAACGGCGGGATCTGAATAAGTCGTGGCGGCCCCAATAATTTAATAAATATCCCACTCATAAGGGGGGGAGCGAGAAGGGGAGGTGAGAGAGGGGGGGAAGAGTGAGGGGGGAGAGAGAGAGGGGGGGACTCCGAGTTGATGAATAGATGAGAGAGGAATGTGGGGGTGACTAGGTGGAAGAAGAGATAGAGGCATCCCTTTAGTAGGGTAGGAGTGGATGGAGAGCTGACAATCCAATCAATTGTAGGAGGGTTAGGAATTTAGCTATGAGGGTAAGAATTGAGGTGGTCCTCCATGTCTGTTTCGGACCGGGTGATTAACCTTTCTCTCCACTTACCTGCAGTCAAATTCCATGTGGGAGCCGACGGGGGGATGCTCAGCCGCTCTGCATAGGGGGGAGTATGGCGAGAGTGTTGTCGCTATGTGCTTTTGCTGATCCGGGCCCGTGGACTCCTCTCAAGTTGAACCGATCCCACGAGGAAGAAAAGCCCCCATTCAGGAGTTAAGGATGTTGGTAGAGGGTGGAGGGGGGGTAAGGGGCTTACATAATAAACAAGGAACTCACCTGCAGGGGAGAGAGTGTTAACGGACTGGGGCCTAGTTGGAAATAGGTTAGAAGATCAGCCAACACAATATATAATGTATCTAGGAGGGCAGAAACCCCGACTGAAATGGACCTTGGAGTGGGGGGAGGGTCGACCGCACTGGACTCTGCCGCAGCGATGAAGTTCACACTGAGCATGAAGGGTTAGGGTTATTAGAAGTCCAGGGATGGTTGCTAAGAATTGTTCAGGTTCACTGTAAATAGGTTACGTATTGTACCCACACTGGTTTATTCATGTATATAGTTTGAATGGAAAAAATTCAGAACATTATTTGATGGAGGGTGCCGGTTTAGGGTGCGCCTGGGTCGGCTGCCTGCATCTCGAGTTGTGCACTGAGGTGTGTCACCTTCTTGCACAGACAAGTCCCTCGGGCACCCAACCACCGATGGCGGTCGGGGTTTGGGGGGTCCCTCCTGGACCTCCCGAGGCATAGGGTAGGCCCTTCGGCAAAGGGGCCATTGTTGACCATGGTCAGCCTCAGCAACTCAATTGTTTTGTTCTTTCCTTACCTTTTTTCCCTCTCCCACCCCTTCCCCTGTGGTGCGGGATCTGGCCCTGGTCTAGGTAAATGGACCAGGGGGGCCCCGGGTAAAACAGTTCTACAGTAGAGATATAGAATTTAGTAACAAACAAGACGACGCACAATGTCAATGAGTATAGTATCCCACAATACTAAGGGTTTGAACAGTCCGGGCAAACGTAGAGTGGCGGATTACAACCGTAAGAAGGCTACGTGGTGCTACTCCAGGATACTCATTTCAGCACTAAAAGCGCCCCCAAATATTGGGATAAGAGCTTCAAGAGGTTTTATCTTTCCTCTGCAAAGAATGAAAAAAAGAGAGGGGTTGCAATCCTGCTTCATAATAATCTCCCCTTCATAGAAGAGGTGGTTAAGAGAGACGGGGACGGCAGGTTTCTAGTGATAGTGGGAACCATACAAGCCCAGCCAATAACGTTGGCTACGGTTTATGCCCCTTGTGAGCAGGATCCTTCTTTCTTTAAGAAGTTCTTTCATACGTTAAGGTTGGTTGCTAGAGGAGATATAATACTGGCGGGAGATTTTAATGTGGCGGTTAATCCGAAAATGGATAGATTAGGCCCCTACAAACCCAACAAGAGAAGTTACATAGAAGCCTTACAGTGAGGGCTGGCTGATAGCCAACTGGTAGACATCTGGAGGGAGATGCATCCGTTAGAAAGGGACTATACTTTCTTTACCCACCCCCATTCCACCTACAGCAGAATCGATTACTTCTTTGTCTCTAGCAGACTGGTCCCGAAGATCCCCCACTCAGGGATCCATGATATTTCATGGTCGGATCATGCGCCATAGAGCTACGGTGCACTCAAAACTTCCTGGAATGGCCGGGAGCAAACTGGAAACTTAATGAAGCACTATTAAAGGTTCCAGAGTTGGAACAAGTAATTGGTAGGGAAATAGATCAAGTTTTCAAAATTAATACTGGTAGTGTTCAGTCCCATTCAGTTTTATGGGAAGCACACAAAGCAACCCTGAGAGGGACCCTAATTAAGCTGGCGCAAAAAGAAAAAGGGAGAGAAACAAAAAAATTGTCACCTTGCAATCTAAACTAAGGGAACAGCTACTCAAACATAAGCAAGGTCATAACTCGGCTCTTCTCAAAGAAATTCATAACACTAGAATTGAGCTTAATCTAGTCTTGACCTCCCAGGCAGACAACAGACTGAGTTGGTCCAAGAGGCTATTTTATGAAAAATCAAACAAACCAGATACCTTGCTGGCTAACAAATTGAGGAATAGGCACCCAAATTATAGCATACGGGGGCTGAGGCTAAAAACAGGGGCCACAACAGCTAACCCAAAACTTATAGTGGAGGAATTCAGGAGCTTTTATGAGAATCTTTATAACGGGGAAAAGGTGGCACATAACGGTAAAACGAAAAGAGCTATGAGGTATTTCCTGAAGAGCTCACAACTACCAAGATTGAGTGGTTCGGAGAGGGAAATATTAGGGGCGAATTACATACACACACACCTCTCTCTCACACACACACACACACACACACACACACACACACACACACACACACACACACACACACACAGTACCTTGTTTGTACAAAGCGGCACAATTATGCCAAGTCTCCCAATGGCACACAAGCCCTGATTCGAAGAGATGGGTAGCATTGGTGAGTGAAGCTTGCTCCCCAATAGAGTTGAAAAGCTTGATCTGGTCACCCAAAACAGCCTCGAAGCTGATAAAAAAGCCGCTGGCCTCAATGGTTAACTCCCTGGCTATCTGGGAGGCCTACAAATGTAAGTGCACACTTTCATCTAGAGGTTCGCTGATGACCCCGTTATGCGGCAACCCAGATTTTGCTCCAGGCTTGACCAGAAAGGAATTTACAATTTGGAAACATTTGGGCATATATAGACTTCGAGATCTGGAGGGGAGAAAATATATTAAGCCCTTTGAACAAATTGGAGCTGATAAGAACCTCCCCCTCACAGAGATATTTAGATACCTCCAACTGCGAGCATTTATAATAGTATTACCCCTAGACCCCCATTAACCACGTTTGAAAAGCTCTGTCTAGTTGAGACTGATACTAGGGGACTCACATCGCAATTGTACAGAGAAGTGATCGGTTCAGGGGTAAAAGTTGATCGAAAACTGAAATACATGGATAAATGGGAGAAGGACTTAGGGGAAATATTGGATGAGGAGGAATGGGCCAAGATAGTAATGGCAACTGCTAAGAGTTCTATCTGCACGACATTAAGGGAGAACGCATATAAAGTGTTAATGCGCTGGTATCACACTCCCATGAAATTATCTAAATTTGTACCAGGGTACTCCCCGCTTGTCCCAGACAGTGCGGAGACCCAGCTGACCTGTTACATATGCTGTGGTCTTGCCCACGGATTAGACCGCTATGGCGAGAGATTAGAGATAGGCTCTAGAGGATTTTTAACCTCAAAATCCCCTTGGACCCGTGGCGGTTCCTCCTGAACAGACTGACATTGGGTTTGAATAAAACAAGTAATAAATTGGTTGCTTATTTCGCAACAGCAACGCCGTGTGAGATCGCAGCATTATGGAAACAACCCGAAATTCCATCAATTCCCAAGATTCGGAACAGAATTTGGTTTGTATGCCAGATGGAAAAATTAACAAGTTTAGTTAATGACACTGGCGAAATTTTCCTAGAAACCTGGACGCCTTGGTTGGCCCAGATGAACATCCCGGGAGTAGAGAGAGATATCATCTTGCTTTGATAGTTGCAGATGCGTTCTCCCTTGATATTGGTCTGAAGTGGGTGCTATTAGTTGTATCTAGGACACTAGATGCCCTCTGCGAATAGCCAGATCTGGAGACTAGTTCACCCATCCGGTGAGAATGACCAGACAGGATCAAGGTCATGGTGACGTTAGGAGACGAAAATATCAAATACGAATTGACCCGGCGGGAAATAGACCCGCGCCACACCCCTTCCCCCCCACCCCTTCCTTCTTGTTTTCCCCTTTTCCCCCCACTCTCTTTGGATTTTTTTGCAATACGTGTTTAATTGGAATGTCATGTTTTGGTAAAATTACTTCAGATGCTATGAATGTATATGTATGCTTTTGAAAAACAAAATAAAACCAAAGTTATAAAAAAAAAATATTATATTTTTATTGTTTAATCAATCATTTCTGTTAATAATGCAATAAAATTCTATAGAAAAATACTATTTTCCTGCATTAAGGATTATCCAACATGTCTTATGCCCAGCTCATGATAATCACACAACAGTATATTTACGTGAATGGCTCTGTTGGAGGGCTCTGTTGTTGTGTTGTTGATAAGCTTTGAACTTCAAGTTGACTTGTTTTGTTACTGTACAATAGCAGTTTTAGAAGGGCTTGCTTAGCAAGGCCTGTATCTCACACAACATGTTAATCTTATTACTAGTGGAGGGGGGAGTGTTGTGTTGAAGAAAAGGCAAGTTAGAAGGGCTTAGCTTATCGCACTTGCGCATGCGTGGCATGGTTTGTCAGAGGTGTTGATAATCAACAATTAATAATCAACAAGGTCCCAGTTCCCAACCAAAGAGAATTACACGCAGGCACAGAACTGTGAGAGCAGGCTCGGGAAGATTAAAGAAACCACAAAGCCAACCATTTGAAAATGAATGGTTTGTCAGAGGTGTTGATAAGAAGTTGAAATCCTTAAGCCTTGTGTGTGTCTTGTGTGTGTGTGTGTGCGGTGGGGGGGGGGGTGCGAGCTGTATGAAGGATTGTACTGTAGTTCAAAGACATATTCTCAACAGGTCTACATAATGTTTTGATCCCCACACACTCAAATAAAAATCACAGTACTACAATATGCCACCCACCTCAGAAAGAACGTACATGACTAGTGTGGAATTAAAAAGCAACAGTACTGTTTGATCTATCATAATATCCATACTTGCTAAGCAAGCCATGGCGATAACCAAAAAAAAACAACCACATTATACAGTACAGTATATATTTTTAAAACTTGAACTAACTTCCAAATGAATGGGAAGTTATACACGCATACGCATTAATAATCAACAAGGTCCCAGGTCCCAAACAAAGAGAATTACACAGAGGCACAGAACTGTGAGAGCAGGCTCGGGAAGGTTAATGGAACACTGCTCTGTGTACTGTATAATACAGACATTGAATTGCTATTGGATTTTTATGACAACAACTCGCGAACGCCTACTTGAGTTTCTCCACGGTGTTGCAGACAACGCTAAAATGCCCTTTTCTGACCCGGACAAAACGACAAACAAGCCGCGTTTTTAAGTCTGCATGATTCAAATAAATTGCACGCCATCTCATGAGTATTCCGATCTACACACAGCGTTAAATGTTCGAATAACGGCCGTCCCATCATTAGGTTAATAGAGCACAGCTCTCTGCAGAAATGAAGGGTAGATGGAGGTGGAGAAGGGGAGAAGTGAGAGAGAGAAAATGAGATGAGGTGATGGTCAGAGTGAGGAAAGTGGAAAATTGAGAAGTCAGAGATAGAAAAGTTTTTAGTGAAAACCAGGTCTAGGTATTGGCCATCATGTGGGTGCTGGCTGCAGTTCACTGTTGAAGGCCAAAAGAAGAGGTAAGAGAGAGAAACCTGGAAGTCCAAGGGAGAGAGGGGTCATTAATGTGCAGTTGAAGTCCCCAAGGAGAAGAACAGGGGATACTTAGGCGAGAAAGAAAGAGAGACAGGATTCAAAGTGAGAGAGAAAGACAAAAGGGGGATGAGTAGAGGTAGGTGGGCAATAGATGACTGCCACGTGGACAGGGAGAGGAGAGAAAATCTGGACAGTGTGAGCCTCAAAGGCGGGAAAAGCAAGAAAGGGTGTAATAGGGAGGGTTCGGTAGCGGCAGATAGAGGAGAGCAGGAGCCCCACACCTCCACCCCTGTCATCAGGGTGCGGAGTGTGGGAGAAAGAAAGGCCACCATAACAGTCAGCTTCCAGAGCAAAGTCAGACTGAGTGATCCAAGTTTCAGTTATATAAAAGAGGAGCAGAGAGTGAGAGAAAAAGAAGTTATGCAAAGAGAGGTACTTGCTAGAAATAGAGCGTGCATTCCAAAGAACACAAGAGAAAAGGAGAGAGGAGGGAGGGTAGCAGGAGATGGTTATGAGGTTAGAGAGGTTGACACCAAAAGGAGTAGAAGTTGAATGTGGGAGGCAAGGATACGAGCATACAGAAAAAAGGCAGGGACCAGGATTGAGAGAGGTATCCCTTGAGGCAAGGAAGAGCAGCATGGATAGAAAGAGAATTTCTGAGGAGGATTTGTATGGGTGTGATTTAGTGCGGGGAATATAGCTGTATATTGTCACAGGGCACAGGTAAGAAAAGAGTTCATGTTAACTGAGAAGAGTCAAAGAAAGGAGAGATGGAGATATATGAATAGAGTTAGAAACTAAATGAGACTGGTAGAAAGAAATGCGTACACTGGCGACACACTTTATTCGAGCTCGGCTAGTCCCACGAATTCGGGTATACTCGGGTGTATTGAGGTTTGTGACTGTTTTCTGCCCGAGTGCATTGCGTTATTTTCCAGGCAGGGATTGAAGCATTTTATTCCCGCTGGCTGCAATACTGCACAGTATATATATATATATACTGCATTACAATTCATGAATTTATGCCATCTGGTAGACACACGAAGCATTGCAGCCTATTAAATCCTAATCATTATCATTTAACAGATCAGCCGCCCGTCAGCCAGGCATGAACCATGGCTGGGAAGGCAAATGCAACGGGGCTTGTCTGAGGTGAGGAGTGGCGCATTCCAGGTATCTGCCAGGTACATACTGGGTATTTGCTCGAATAAAGTGTGTCGCAGCAGTATTTTGAAAAGAAGCGAGGTCAGAGCAAATGCAAATAGTAGTGGCGACATGGTAGCAATAGTTTAGTGCTTAGATGTGTAGTCTGGTATAGATAATATCATCCTTTCCAGTGTAGTTCCAAATCTAGGATTGAAGGCCAGGTAGGTGTTGTGTTATAGTATAGTATAATAAGTATATAGTAATATAAAAACCCCACTGTAAATTAATGTGCTCAGTTCTATGGACATCAGCAATATGGAGGTGATTAGTTACGATCTTTTCTCCTTTTAGCCTGTTTATCTTTTTGCTTTAACAAAAAATTAATGAGGCTACAGTGATGATCATATTTAAAAACACAAATGTTCCAATTGGGTATGTTATATGATATATAATATAAAAAAGAAAAAGTTGTGTCAAATGATGGCAGATGCTTGTCTTGACTTACTACATTGAGTTCTGTGGCTTGTAAATCCCTCAAACTGTTTTGGTTTTGTATGAAAGAGATGATTAGAGATGAGTGAAAACTATAGATGGACAGACTTGACAATCCAATCCACAGATTTACTCAGGCAATTCTGACCAAATCCAACCAGCACTATGAAATCTGAGGTCAGATTTCATCATTTTTTTGCTGCATGTATTCTTTAAAATCCATTGATGGGGCTACAGTAAGTTGCATGGATTTGAAAGGATCCGCGGACCCACTGATTCAACCTAAATCCAGACCACAGTACAGCTTTATATTAAATCTGTCAGCAAATTAATGTTGACGCCATTGATGGATTCACCATAAATCCAATTCCCTGGATTAAAAGAAAATGGAACAAGAGTTATTGTATAAATACTGCCCCACTCACTTTCTGCCTGCACACTCATTTTGGTAGTCAGTGGAAATTTAATCCAATTTTTATTAAAGAAAAAAAAGGGAACCAAAAAACCCCCCAAAAAAACAAAGATTAAAAGAAAGTGATAATTTACAGGTGCACTAATCAGGAGCTAACAGAAGGACGTTGTTAAAAGTAAAAAAAATCCAAATGGAGGGGTTACCATCCACCCCAACTGTGATGCCTACTGGATGGGAGGCAAACTCTAATGTGTCCCAAACTCCAGTAGACTTGTTGGGGGTGTCTTCTTCCCACATACTGGAATCCATGATTGATTATTATGACTGTGACACAAGCCACAGACAGCAGATTATAACTATCTATCTCTCTGAATGGTTGTGTAGACTTAATTATAGTTGCTGTTACTTAAATATCACTGAATTCATTTTGAGAATCAGAGTCCTCAATACAAACAGTCACTCAATGCTACTAGTAGTGGCAGTGGATTGGACAATGCATTCATTCACATGCTTAAAAGTCAAAAAGTGCTAACTTACAATACTGTTCTCAGGTTAGGTTAATAAAGGTAAAAAAAAGGTGTATTTCCCGGGATCCTTCCTCCCACCTGTGTGTTACTGTGAGATCAAACAGTAACTGTGGTTTAGGACATACAGTACTATACATAAAAACACAACAAACAAAGCACTGTGACAAATTGCCAACCTAGATGTAAGGTGTGGCACTACCTTACTTAGCATTAAAAGGAAATGTTGGATTGTTGTTAGGGACCCCCCACTGTAGTCAAAATTAAATATATGTAAAATGATTAAATATTTTCAAATGTTGGTTTAGCCAGGTGGCTAATTATGATGATGGTGGAGCACTAGTTCACTTGTGAAAAATGTAGTAGGTGACAGTGGAGGTGTGACAGGGCTGCTTGCACTATTATGGAAGTTAAATGCATGTTTGCTTTCTGGCATCAAGTGCACCACCTTTCACACTTTCTTTCTGTTTCTGTTTTTTTTTTTTGCTGGGCCCAGCGATCTTTTTTTTGTTTCCTTTACCTGAAACTTTACTAACATTTAATGTGGTGTCCTGAGGTCAGTCAGTATAGTTAATGTTAAACACAGTTTGATGTTACACAGCCATGGGAAGTCTCTGTTAAAAAGGAAAAGGGGGTTTCCTTCCTGCACACTATCCAGGGTAGATTATACCATGGTATGGGGTGGGGAATTAAAGTAAGTGATACTGAATGCCATTTATTTTGCAGAGTAAAGACATGCATGTATATACAAAGAACACCCGCACAGCTTAGTAGTTTGAACCAGTGTGAGGTGCTGACTAGGTAGGAACAAGAATGCATAAAGAGAGAAAAGAAACCTAGTATATAAGCACTCTTCTAACACAACTAAATGTATAATGAATGGTATTAAAATACTTTATTTTGTACCATGAATAAAAAAATGGGGTTTAAAATAAGATATATATCAAACAGTACATGATGTCATTTGAACGTAACTCGGTAAGTTAGGTGGAAACATATGGGGATCCCTTATAGGTATTCGGGACCTTATGCTTTGTAGTGCCTAGTAATATAGGACTAGGGCCGTCACCGGGCCATGCTCAGAAAAAATGTTCTGTCCCTTTAGGGGATTTGAAATGTGTGATAGTAAGCTATGATATGCTTTATTGTCGAGACGCTATATGTGAATCAGTATAAAGACAGCTGGCAGCCTCCCTGGCGGTGTGTTGGTTGTGTCTTTAATGGGTTAAACTAAGCACTAGAAAGGGACCCAGTGAGAGTTCTTCCCCAAACCACACTAGCTCATGAAGGTAATATTGTTACTAAAAAGTAACCAGGTAATATGACGGCCCAGTCATATTACTAGGAGCATATACAATAGCATAAGGATCCCGATATCTATAAGGGATCCCCATATGTTTCATAAACCTAACTTACCAGAGTTACGTTACAAATGACAGTATTACTGTTGATATATATTTATTTAACCCCATTTTTTTATTCATGGTACAAATAAAGTATTTTAATACATTCATTATACATTTAGTTGTGTAGAAGAGTGCTTATATACTAGGTTTCTTTTCTCTCTTTATGCATTAAAGACATGCATGGGATGTTTGTGAAATGAACTGTTTTTGGGGCTTGCTATAGAAAATTGTATGTTGTGTGAAGTGTTTTATGTTTGCTAATTGTGTAAGTTTAAGTAAGTAAGAGGGGGTTTCTTTACCTGGGGTCTCTTTCTGCACTCCTTGTTGCTGCTATGTGATATGAGGATGTCTGTGGAACTTCAGTAAAAGGATGCAAACTTTCTAATGCAGATATTGCTGGCTAATCTGTGGCTGGAGACACCACGCTGGGGGGACTGGTTGTTGTACACCTGAATGTGGAATAACTAATAAAAAGAAGGTTCAGAGAACAGCAAAAGCCTCTTTCATTCTTCCCAGGGTCTGATGCTGCTGCTTCCTTAAATAAAAAGGCTGGGACTCAACCTTTCACATATGGTGGCAGCGGTGGGATAATGGATGCTGTACCCAACATCTAAACCCTATGGTCCCCGATGAAAATGACCCAAAGGAGGTAGCAGCTCGCCCTAACAGATGAAGATATCCAGGTGTCCTGACCAGACAAGGGCTGATCAAGCAGAGGAGATTGGTGCAGGGCGTGGAGGTAATTATGGAGGATGACGAGGGATTGGAGGCCACTGAGGACACTGGGGATGTTGGAGCCAAGCCGAAGACCCATACAGTGGAAGAAGTTAAGACTGGAGTGGAAGGTAAGGAGGACCTTCTGAAGTGGCTGATGGTCCAACAGGCAGAACAAGAGCAGCGGCGACAGGAGATGGAAGAGAAACAAGAGCAGCGGCGACAGGAGATGGGAGAGAAACGGGAGAGCCGGATGGATGATATGCAGCGGCGATGGGCCACACAAGTAGAGCAACAGGAGAGACGGATGGATGATATGCAGCAGCGACAGACACAGAAGATGATGGACTTGATGAAGCTCCTTCAAGCAGGAACCATAACACCGACACCTGGGCCTATCATCCTCAAAGAGAAAAGCGTAAATAAACTGAGCCCTGAGGATGACATTGAAGCTTTTCTCGTCATGTTTGAGAGGGTGGCCAGAGCCAGTCAGTGGCCAAGATCACAATGGGTAATGAGGCTAGTGCCCACACTGACCGGGAAGGCTCAGATGGCCTAAAGTGCTCTAAGTCCAGGGGATGCTGAAGACTACGAGATGGTGAAAGAGGCCATTTACAGGTGGTATAACATCAACCCGGAGACGTTCAGGCAAAGATTCCGCAACCTCCGCTATAATCATTCAGAAGGACTGTGGGAGACTTATGCCAAATTGATGGATCTTGTGAATAAGTTGATTGGTCCGACCGAGAAGACGAGAGGAAATTTTGGAGCTATTTGTCCTTGAGCAGTTCCTGGAAATTCTGCTACAAGGTGCGCGACTGTGGGTGCAGGAACATCGACCCAAAACTGGGGATAAAGCTATAGACTAAAAGTCGGAAGGGGGAAGGGAAGAAAGAGGAAAGCTCCCGCATCAGATAAAGTATAAAGTACAAATAGTATACAAGTCAATAAAACCGAACACTGATGCAAAAGGGGACTAGAGTATGGACAGAAAAACAAAACACAGACTGTCTCAGCGGATCAGCAGCTGCTCCGCACTGTCCTGCCCTCA
>WSYH01013080.1:0-17692 GCA_036426205.1 Ascaphus truei
AGCACCCCCTTCCCGCAGGGAGCCCCTGGACACACAAAACAAACCTGCCTTACCGGCCTCCACGGCTCCTCGCCCCTGCCGCCGTCGCGGGATCACTCCCCTCGGCGATTCCTCTGCTCAGCGCCAGGCGCGTCCACACCCTCCTGCACGCACACCTGCACCATCCACTGGCTCGGTTCACGCGCGTACACGAGTTATGGAGCCCGCACAGTCTGCACACTCTTCTTCCCGTCCCCCGGACCTCAGGCTCCGCCCCCGCACACTGCATGGGCATACTCAGGTTACCAACAAGACTCACCTGGCCTGTTATGCCTGCACCAATCTGCAGTGTCTCCCTGTAGCTCTTCCTGTCCCGCCTCCGTTCCTAATTGGACCTTCCTGCTTTATCTAGCTCCTCTCTGCTCTCAGTCTTTGCTCGACATAGTCTCTGTATGGAAGTACTTCTGGATTCTCTCAGTGTTTTCACAGGTTCTGACGCAGCTCGTATGACTACCCCCTCTGGCTCTCGATCTCGGCACTCCTTGGACAACGCTCACTCTGGTAACCCCTTAAACACGGCTTGGACAACGACCTATCTCCACTCTCCACTCCCTGACTTCGGCGCGGCATCCTTCACTCTATCTCTACAACCGGTACCGGCAAGTATTGTCTACCTTACTACACCTGGCCTGGCAACGCTTCATACCACACTCCGGACACGCTCCCTTTGCTGCGGGTGCGTGTATTACCACTTCCCCCTTCAGCTAAGGGGATGGGTCTGGTCTGCGGGCAGCACCGGTGTAACATTATGTCGAGCCCACAAGACGCAGACCAGACCGAACTTCAACAGTTTCTCTCCAATCTGCTTCAGCAAAACCAGGCCATGGCGGATCAAATTGTGGCACTTACACGCCAGGTCGCAGTACTCTCAGACAGGGTACCGACCGCGACCCGGCCAGATGTAAGCCCCCACTCCGCAAGCGCAGTTAACAGCTCAGATATAAGGATTCCTCCCCCCAAGCCTTATGCAGGTGAACCGCAAGATTGTAGGGGTTTCCTAATCCAGTGTGAGGTGCAGTTTGAAATGGCCCCCCATCTCTACAATACTGATCGCAAGAAGGTAGCCTACATTTATAACCTCCTCACTGGCAGAGCCCTGGCTTGGGCTTCCCCGGTTTGGGAGCGACGTTCTGACCTTACCCAAGATTACCCGGCATTTAAAGCCGAGTTTCAACCAGTATTCGATTCTCCCGCTCGTCTGGAGATGGCATCTGTTTCCCTCCTCCAGATCACTCAGGGATGGCGAATGGTGACACAGTATGCTGTGGAATTCCGGACTCTAGCAGCCGAGACTAACTGGGGACAAGAGGCTCTCGTCTCCGTATTCTGGCAAGGCCTGGCAGATCCCATCAAGGACGAACTCTCTCGCCAATCCAGGCCGGATCAATTGGAGGTCCTCATTGATTTGGCTGTCCGAGTGGATCAACGTATCCAGGTACGCCGCTCTGAGCGTCAGCGCACTCGCTTCCATAACTTTCAAGTTCCGTTCTCCAGAACTCCCAGCAACACTCCTGCTCCCCCAAATGCTACCATACCTCTTCGTCCTGCACTGGAGTTGCCAGAGCAAATGCAATTGGGGGTACAACGCATCCGCACACCGATACGGAAGTTCCTCCACGCCGGGGGATTGTGTTTCTACTGCGGATCCATGGAACATCTGGTTCGGGAGTGTCCACTGTGTCCGGGAAACGGGAACACCCAGTGAGTACAGAGGGGCTCTCTCTGGGTGTAATTTCTCCACGTCCCCTTTCTAAAGTTGAACTCCCTAAGAAACTTACATTTCCAGTCTCCCTTTCAGGCGATAAGTTCAAGACTTCTACCGCCGCTTTCATTGACTCAGGAGCTGGAAGAAACTTTGTGGATCTTGAATTCGCCAGGTTAAATCGCTGGCTCGGTTCACGTGCATACACGAGTTACGGAGCACGCACAGTCTGCACACACTTCTTCCCATCCCCCGGACCTCAGGCTCTGCCCCCGCCCCTGCACACTGCATGGGCATACTCAGGTTACCAACAAGACTTACCTGGCTTGTTATGCCTGCACCAATCTGCAGTGCCTCCCTGTAGCTCTTCCTGTCCCACCTCCGTTCCTAATTGGACCTTCCTGCTTTATCTAGCTCCTCTCTGCTCTCAGTCTTTGCTCGACATAGTCTCTGTATGGAAGTACTTCTGGATTCTCTCAGTGTTTTCACAGGTTCTGACGCAGCTCGTACGACTACCCCCTCTGGCTCTCGATCTCGGCACTCCTTGGACAACGTTCACTCTGGTAACCCCTTGAACATGGCTTGGACAACGATCTATCTCCACTCTCCACTCCCTGACGTCGGCGCGGCATCCTTCACTCTATCTCTACAACCGGTACCAGCAAGTATTGTCTACCTTACTACACCTGGCCTGGCAACGCTTCATACCACACTCCGGACACACTCCCTTTGCTGCGGGTGCGTGTATTACCACTTCCCCCTTCAGCTCAGGGGATGGGTCTGGTCTGCGGGCAGCACCGGCGTAACAGAGAGAGAGAGAGAGACTCTGCATATGCTGCTGTGCTGTGAGAGAGGAGAGGAACAGAGATGCAGATGGAGCTTGGACGGGAGAGGTTTTTACTGTAAGCAGTTTTACATTTGGCAGGTATTTTATTTCAAATTCTCAATGCTCCCCTTGCATCTCTGAAAACTGAATTGGCAAGTTGCCAAAAATTCCGGCCATTACTGAATGAATAATGCCCAGAATTGTAACCAATCAGAGATCAGGGATTTCAATAATGCCCGGAATTTTAGAGATTAATCTTATAATTCCTGGTAAAACATGTTATAAATAAATACTTTAAATTTGCCTACTCCCATATCTAGATAATTTCAATTACACTGTAATAGACAAACTCATTGATGGCCACAAGCATTAGGCTATGAAATAGTGCCATAGTGAAGGCAGAATCAAGTTAAATAATTACACAAGATCACACCAAAAGACACTTATAAAGGACCAAGCTGTAGTGGTTAGTGTATTAACCAGGTGTTGCAGGGTACATGCAACCACACACGCGGGTTCTCTTGATAAGGCTTCTTTGTTGAGCCTTAAAAACATCCAGCACACAAAACAAAATAGCTTCTCTTCAGCATACAAAAACAAAATAGCTTCTCTTCAGCATAGAAAACAAGGCAGCTTCTCTTCAGCATGCAGAACACAGGCAGTTCATCACACATGTACTTTGAAAAACAGACCTTATAGCAGTAATCTCTTCAGTAGTTCAGTCCTGCCTCCTGACCAGCTAGCCTGCATGTGTGTACAGCCTGGGGGTTTTAAAACACCTTGATTATGCAGCTGGGGTAAGACTAATTAATCAGCCCTTCTCAACTGAAACTTAACCTCGTCACTGCTGCACGGCAAGCCTAAACATAGGTTTGCCAGGTATATGGCTGGTGACGTTCATTCACCCTGTCACACCAGGTAATGAAGCAAAGTTAAGATAATGTAAACAAAAAACAAATTACAGAAAAATTAAAGCATCAATCCCGCCATTATCCCATATATTTTTTTGGGGGGGAAATCTTAACCAATGGGTCCTCTGTAGCTCAAACGATATTTTTTTCCTCTAGAGACCTAGGGGTTTTGCGATACTTACAGATGTACTTACTGGTGCTCGATGACGTGTGGCTTCCTACTAGCTTGCAGGACCAGTGAGATTTTTTGGACATTTTCAGTTCCCAAAATGGAGAACAAAAAACCTGCAACTAAACCGGTAAGTATCTTGGGAGCTCCAAAGCTAAATATGTACTGATGAAGTGGCTGTTATTCGAACACATCTCTGCGCCGATTTTGAGTTCATGCTGTTCCCCACGCAGCATGAACTCGGCCAATCGCCCCAGGCACCCGCGCTTATCGCGGATGTTATGTTTGAATTTCATGGATTCTGTTTCTTCGTTTGCAATAAAATGGATGAATTGTAATGTGTACAGTACTGTGCTACTGTGCTACTGCCAGAACACAAAAATTCGTTTTTCTGCACTCGCCACACTCGCATCTTTGTGTGGGGAGGCTGGAATTCATCCCACGGTTTCAAATCGGGAATCCGATGTACTGTACATGACGCGTGAAGTGTTGGAATAACGGCCGCTGCATCAGTAGTTCAGCTCGGGAGGCCCCCTGGCTCGAATCCTTTAAAAAAAAAAAAAACCCATATGGAAGAAAAACACGCAGGGAGTATTGCTACTTTAATTTCATAAAACTATCAAGCACAACAGAACCTAATTATAGCAGGAGTGAAAATAGAATGGTTGGAAAGGGCATGACTCTTGCTCAATCAATCTCTACAGTTCCCTGAGGAAAATTGCCCAGCTTGTTGTTCGCCTAATTGAATAGGTGACTTACTCTGATGGCTGAGAATCCAGACGACCTGATAAAATGAAAACCTGTATAGAAAACTTGCAGACACATATGCTTAGTCACATGTGAAGGGAAAAGCTGTAGTGTGCTTTAAGCTACCTGCATTAATTAGTGATTTGTGTTTTACTGTTGTCTTGTCAAGTTAGCAGAGTGTAAAAATAGCTCTTTTATTAGTTAACTTTTTTTATTTAGCTAGATTATCTGTATGCTTCCACACACTTCTCAACTACATGATGCCACAGAAGGTTAGTGTTCAGATGCTTATGGAGGCATGTCATGAAATGCAAAAAGGAATTTATTTAGGGCTACCCTAGAATGAGTGATACTGTAGTTTTTATTTCAAGGAAATGTAAAATTAAAGGGGAGATCATTTCAATAGCAACACAATGCTCTAAGAATCATTTAATGCATTACAATCGCTCAATGGGGTGCCCAATACAATTTAGAGTTACATACTGTACAGTACAGAAATAATTTGTTCTATCAATTGATTCCCATTGCCATTCGGTCAGCCTTTTCTAATTAGGACCTGTAGTACAGCAGTAGCATGTGCAATGTCATGATCCTTCAGAGCATAACAACTTAGTTTTCAAAAGGTCATTTTTAAAACATGAATTCTTTCTTCAATGATCTGCATAACAGGTAAAAAGATTAATTAAAAAAAGTAAATATCTTTACAGGAAGAAAGGAAATTACATTTGTATTAAAACGGATAACAAAACTGTTGTCAGTTGAGCAGCTTCCCATTGTGTGCTCAGTACAGTAATTGAGGACTCAGGGTTCTGCAAATGATACTCTGTCAGAAAGAGTCTATTGAAGCACAGCACAAATATCATACAAGACCTATTATTGCCAAATTTCAATCAGAAAATAATATTTTGTAATGGGAACCAAATTAAATGGAGATAATGAATACACTGAACATAAATCTTCATTCCAAAATAAGGCTTTTTTACTGTACAGTAGTTTTGGTCTGGTACAGTAATGTGTGAAACACACACTACAATGCATAGTTGTCATATTCAGGGCCGCCAACAGAAATCTTGGGGCCCAGGAAAAATGAAAGGAGCAGCCCCCCTTCCCCACCCTATTAACCCTCTGGTGCACTGGGGAGACACTGGGGTGGGGGGAGGGGGAGAAGATATGGGCATGGATATGGCATTAGAGAATAAAGAGGAATGGACCTGAATTGGGGGGGGGGGGAAGGAGTTATTGGGGAGAGAAAATTAGGTATTGGGGGAGAAGGAGCTACTGGGAGGGAGAAGGAGCTTTGGTGAGAAGGAGCTATGGAAGGAGGGAAGGAGCTATGGGGGGGGGGGAGGTAATGGATGGATAGTATGGGCAGGAAGGGGGGTGAGTTGGTATAGGGTGGGGGTGGGAAGGTATGGGCTTGAGGGTGTGTGGGGTAAATATGGGCCTGGTGCATGCTGGGGAGTGGATATTGGACGGGGTGGGTAAGTAGATATCGGCTATGGGGGGTGTGTTTGGGGACAGGTATTGGCCTGGGGTGGAGTAAGTTTGAGATTTCTGAGGAAAGGTTGGTACTGTATGAGTATTAAGGGGGGAAATAGGTATGAGTATTCAGGGGGGGAGTAGGTATGAGTATCCGGGGGGGGGAGTAGGTATGAATATTGAGGGGGAGAAGGTATGAATATTCTGGGGAGGGAGTTGGTATGAGTATTTGGGGGAAGAGTAGGTATGAGTATTCGGGGGAGGGGAGTAGGTATGAGTATTTGGGGTGGAGTAGGTACAGTATGAGTATATGTGGGGAGTAGGTATGAGCCTTTGGTGGGGGAGTCGTTATGAGCCTTTAGGGAGGATTAAATTTGTCTTTGGAGGGGAGTAGGTATGAGCATTCTGAGTGGAACAAGGTATGGGCCTTGAAGTGGTAGAAAAGTGGGTAAGAGCCATGGAGAAGGGTGGGTAGATATGGGCCTGGGGAGTAGGTATGGACTGGGAAGAGGAATAATTATAAGCCTGGGGGTGGGCAGTGGTATAGGTAAGGGCCTTGGAAGGAGTAAGAAGTAATTTATATGTATGTCTATCTTTATTTATATAGCGCCATTCATGTACATAGCGCTTCACAGCAGTAATACACGTGATAATCATATAAATAACAAATAATACAAATAACACATAATGGGAATAAGAGCTTTCAGACATAAAAGTGACATTAAGGAAAAGGTGCCCCTGCTGAAAGCGTTTACAATCTAGTAGTAATAAGAGGAGGCAGGGAGCAGGTATGGGCTATGGGTGGGAAAGTGTGTTTAGGGGTTGGGGTTAGAGTAGCTATTGGCCTGGGAGAGGGAGCCCTAAAAGAGGGCACAGGACCATGTGCGCCTACCAGCGGCCCAAAGAGGTGCCTTACAGAATGGCCAGCTAGAGGGAGAGGTAAAAAATAATATATATATATATATATATATATATATTTATATATATTGTGATGCCGTCACTGCCCTCTAAGGGCTAGAATGGGGCAGTTGTGGGACTTTACAGCTCTCAAAGAGTTAATCATTCTGGAAAGGTCTGTTCAGCTGTGAGTTAATGAGCTAATTAGCCTAGCCTGTTTAGTCAGGAAGTGATACAGAGATTCCTCCTCCCCCCATGCTGCCAGACACACACAGTTGAGAGTTAAACAGAGAAGGTGAGAGACGCTGCTGCTATTCTGGTCTGAAGGCACACACAGACAGCTGTGTGAGAGACTGAAAGGGGACCTGCTGCAGGTACTCTGGGTAAAGTGGGGAGAGTTTAGTTCTCCCACGGTTAGTTAGGGACTAACAGTATTAGTCAATACTCCTGGAAGAAGTTAGGTCTTTTGTTTCTGTTTTGTGTTATTAGTTATCCCTGTACCTGCTTTGTACCCTGTAAATAAACCCCTGCTTAGAAAGTACAGTGTTTCCTGCCTTTGATCTGGACAAAAGATCCGACGCTGGGACTGAGACGTCACAATATATATATATATATATATATAAGGAAGAGATGAATACACAGGATACACTGCAGACAGGGAGTGGCACACAATGCTCACAGAGGGTAGCACATGTGTGTACACCTAGTTAAGGTTCTAAAATACATAGGCTGGGAATCATTAGCCGCAATGCGTTGCAACACTCACTGATGGGCATGTAATGAGCCACTGATGATACACCAATAACACCAAAGATTGGGGTGTGGATCGTACCGATCACAGCCCAGTGGAGTGCCAGCTATAGTGTAATATGTCACAACCACATGCAAGTTATCAATTGCATTGCACTCCAGCTGGAGATGATCCATGCACACTACACTGTCAGGGTAAAGCACGATAGTACAAAATCACTTTTATTCATACAGTCACCAAACTCATGCTTTCTCGTACAAGTTATCAGAATAGTTGGCCATCACCATCTATATGAAGTCTAGCGCCAAGTAACGCTTATTTCAGAAGGACACTGAGGCAGGGGGAGGAGGTGGGTGGTACTGTGATATAAACTAAACCACACCAAATTGAGAGAGAAAATCCACAAACAGGACTGCTTAACCCCTCCAGGGATCCTGGCAGGATGGCAGTAGCGGATAACCAATGGTTTGCATAAAGAGGAGTGGTTAAAGGGCAGTCACAAACATGGCACTGTGCTGCACCCCACACGTGTTGATGCACTCACCGATCACCCGTCCATATATTCTCCTCATACAAGGGTCCCCGTTGTTATTCTGGGGAGACAGATGGAGTGAGCCAGGCTACGGATGAAAGCAAAAGGAGAGGTAGAGAATGGAGAAGTGAAAACACCCAACACCCAGTTATAGACATACTTAAATAAATTTTTAACCACTCCTCTCCATTGTACTCCCATAAAGATCAATATTACCCCCTCCCCATGTGTACCCTAAACCATGCAATATTACACCACCTACACCTTGTACCCCCATACCTTCAATAATACCCCTACTCCAGTTTGTACCCCTAAACTTCATTACTCTCAACCATTCAGATATTACCCACTCCTCACAATATACACCCATAGCTTCGTTACCTCCGCCATTCTGTACCTTCAATAGCAATGTATACATCCTCCCACAATTAGCTCAATGCAAACCCCTCCCGTATTCATTCAACCACACTCCCCCAGTATACCCCCCATTCCAATATAAATTACTCTTCCCATATACCCTCATAACGTCAATATACCCCCTCCCCCATAAACTACTGTACATGTACCCGGCTATTCACAACATCAATTATTACACACCTCACCATATCCTCCATACAGCAGTACACCCATCCTCCCAGAAACCACTTATACGTAGTTTTCTACCACAGTGACTCACCCTGGTTGTTCACAGTACCACAGATATCACCATCTTGATCTATATCAGGGCTGTTTTGTTCTCACACCCCTATAAATTCTCTTAGCATGGAGTAGGTAAAGATCAGGTCTGAGCGTGTCCCCCACCCGGTGATATACGTTCTCACCAGCCAATCAGGTCGTCCAAAAAACTCCAAGCCTCCCCTGTGACAGAAAAGCTGAGGCATTTAAAGGCACTTGTTCTGTAGGAATTCATCAAATGTATACGTGGCATATACCGAGTGTGATTGGATGCAGTGACTCTTCCAGCCTCCTTCCGTATTAAATATTTAGGAAGATTTCTTTGGTATGCATTTAGGGGTGGCCCTGGATCTTTGCACACACCCCCCCCTGACAAACTACATTTTATTATGATTTAAGGATTTAACATGATTACCGTCATAATTATTATCTATCATGAGTGCATTCCAAGGGGGAATCTTTGTGTTGTGTTTTTGCATTATCCCTGTCCCTTTTGCACATGTATATGATCCTTGACTATCAACGTATTACCCACTCTACTTTAGCTGAGTGTGGGAGCTTCCTTATCCTTTCCCTTCCCCCTCTCTTTTCCTTCCCTTGTTTGTAGTCCCCTGCCATTAAAGGGACAGCACAATCCACAAGAGACAATTGAGATATTTCTTATGGATCTATTGTGTCTTCTACAAACAAACCTAGTAGCCATTGTTTTATTCTATCCCAGAAGCTCAGAATGTCAGGATTGGAACATGGATCCGTGGAAGTCTATAATCTGAAGCCAAAATTGATCCTTATTTTTACTCATGCGGCCTGAAGCAGGAAATACCCTTAAAACCTGACCTGTGGTGACCCTTGAGGACGGCGTGGCAACACCCTGCTGTAGTGAAAACCGTTAGTCCCTTTAAGTGCACACAGCTCTGACTATAACCATGTATTTGGCTTACGGTTTGTATGTTTTCGTTAAAATCAGTGTGATTTTTTGTTAGGTTTGTATTTAATTTAAAAAACACTGCATAATCACTGATTTTTTAACGGGAAAATGACCACCCATTTGTAATGGTTTTTATCATTTCCATAAGCCCCTTGTGTTTCCTTGGTCTCCTACCTGTGGTGCTCAAGAGGTGGAATAATGAGAAGAACAATGCTTTTTTCTGGTGTTGTAGTACCCTTATCTGAAGGGTGAAGGTGATTTCCACGATGATTATGCAAGAGTTGATTGTTACTCGTCTCACTTTTTCTTATGTAATCACTAAGATTATATTGTCATGTTATTGTTTTTGAGTAGTTTAAAATGGGTCATCAGGTAAAGAACACTGACAATTTGAAAGCAATCAAGCAATAAGCAATAAGCAATAAGCACGTGAGTTGAATAAACTGGTCAATCTGATGGGAGCGCACATTGTGAACTTGTTGTAAGCGTTTCCATTTTTTTTATATAATTTTTAAAAATTATATAATACTCTATAAACAGGGTCACACCCTTGGTCACGCTTGCATCTGGTACAGCGGGGGAGTGTTGCAGCAGCTAGTGGCGGGTAAACGCCGGTGGCGGAGGCTCCGCGGCCCTCCCGCAGGGTTGTAGCCATATAGATGGCTTGCGCAGTGTACGCGCGCAAAGCGGCGGCCCATAGGAAAGGCTCTATACAGGGATAAATGTCCCATGAGCCTCAGGGACCAGGGTCAACATGGCGCACCCTAGCCAATAGGGCTCTTGGATTCCACTGCTTGCGATTAGCTACATTTTCACACTGTGAGGACCGCACCAGTCAGAGCTGGGACAAGGAAGGGGAGGGGTTGCCTGTGAGGCGTTGTGGGCACTGCAATAACCAGATATTCCTTGGTAGGCCCCAGCTATGCCCGACTCCCCCAGTGTAAGTTGTGGTTGCGCAGGGACAGGCCCATAGATAGGGACACTGCCCCGGTAAAACCAAACCATAGAGACAAAGACAGGACGCGGCTGCATCCTGTTTCCGTTGATCTGGACCAGAATCACCCAGCTGCTACACAGAGACTCTTAAAGATGGTAATATCCACGCGGGACCCACCCATATAGGCGGAGGGCTTCGTGGATAGGGATACCAGGTTGTCCCGGTTAGCCAGGACAGTCCCGTTTTTAACCTCTGTCCCGGTTTTTTAGTCTCTGCCCGGCGTGCCCTGCATGCTGTAAAATGTTCCGTTTTTTGTGGTTCTTCCGCTTTGATCACAGAGGCAGGGGGGGCAGCAGCGAGCAGACAATGCATTGGAGGAGAGCAGGGGCCGGGGGACTAAGCTGCGGAGCCCCAGCAGTAGACCGGAAGTGTCAGTGAGAACTTCCGGTGTCTGCTGCCGGGGCTCAAGATGACTTCCCCCACCATGCAGGTATGGTCCAAGAATGGGGGACACAGACACAAACACTACAATGGGGGGGGGGTGGGGGAGAGAGGCACAAAGCACGCATGAGGAGGGAGGCAAGAAAGAGAGAGACTCAGGCACAGCATGGGGAGAGCCAGAGAGAGGCACAGGCACAGTATGGGAGAGACAGTGTGGGGAGAGAGGCACAGCTTGGGGAGGGAGCACAGAGTGGGGGGGGGAGAGGACAAAAGAATGGGCGGAGAGAGAGACAGAATGGAGGAAGAGAGGACAGAGAATGGAGGGGAAAGAGGACAGAAAATGGAGGAGAGACAGCAAAGGGGGAGGGAGAGAGAGAGAGACAGGAATGGAGGGTGGAGAGCGAGACAGAGAATGGAGGGGAGAGAGAGAGAGACAGGAATGGGGAGAGAGAGACAAAGAATGGGGGAGGAGAGAGAAACACGGAAGGGGTGGGGGAGAGAGAGACAGAGAATGGATGAGAAGAGAGATGGAACTAGGGGTGGGGGAGAGAGACAGAGAATGGGGGTTGAGAATGGGGGGGGGGAGCAGGAGGGTAGATAGAGAGAATGTGGGGGAGAGGAGAATAGGGGGACAGAGAGCGAGAATGGGGGTGGGGGAGAGCGACAGAGGAATGGGGGGGTGTGAATGGGGGGGGAGAGCATGGAGGTAGAGGGAGAGAGAGAATGGGGGAGAGAGATGGGAGAGACACGAGAACCAGAGCCGTGGGAGCGAACGGAGTGAGAATGGGGGGGGAGAGAGAGATAGAGAGTAGCGTAGAGGGGGGGAGGGGGGGGAAGAGAGATAATGGGGGGGGAGATGAGAAATGGGGGAGGAGAGAATAGGGGGGGGAGAGAGAGAATGGGAGATCAGACGAGGGAAGGGAGGGGGGACAGAAATGGGGGGGAGAGAGAGAATGGGAAGGAGCATGGGGGGAGGAGAGAGAGAGAATGGAGGAGGAGAGAGAGAATGGGGGGAGAGAGAGATGGGGAGAGGGAGGTGAGGGAGGAGCGGAGAGAATGGGGGGTTTCACAGAATGGGGGAAGACACAGAGAATGGGGGGAGAGAGAAGAGAATGGGGAGAGAGACAGAATGGAGGGGAGGGAGAGAGACAGAGAAAGGGGGGAGACAGAGAATGGGGAGGGAGAGAGAAAGAGACAGACTGAGAATGGGGGGGGGGCAGAGAGACAGAATGGGGGGGGGGGGAAGAGAGACAGAAAATGGAGGAGAGACACTGAGAATGGGGCAGAGGGAGGGAGGGAGAGAATGGGGACAGGGAGAAAATGGGGGAGAGAGAATGGGGGAGAGAGAGGAATGGGGGGGGAGACACAGAGAATGGGGGAAGACAGAGAATGGGGGGATTGAGACAGAGAATGGAGGGGAGAGAGACAGACAGAGAATGGGGGGGGATAGAAACAGAAAATGGAGGAGAGACACGGAGAATGGGGGAGGGGAGAGAGAGAGACAAAGAATGGGAGAGAGACAAAGAATGGGGAGACAGAGAATGGGGGGAGGGAGAGAGACAGAGAATGGAGGGGAGAGAGAGAGACAGAGAATGGGGGGGAAATGCATAGAGAATGGGGGGGAGAGAGACACACAGAGAAGGGGGGGAGAGAGAGACAGAAAATGGAGGAGAGACACAGAATGAGAGGGAGAGAGATAGGGGAGAGGAGAGGGGAGGGGAAAGGAGAGGGGGGAGAGGGAGAGGGGGGAGAGGGAGGGAGAGAATGGGGGAGAGAGGGAGAGAATTGGGAGAGAGAATGTGGGGGGAGAGAGAGAGAGGGGGTGGAGAGGGGAGAGAGAGGGGGGAGAGAGAGAGGGAGGAAGAGAGAGAGGGGATAGAGAGAGGGAGGTGGAGAGGAGAGAGAGAGGGAGAGGGAGAGAGAGAATAGGGAGAGGAGAGAAGAATGAGAGAGAGAGCGAGAATGCAGGGGAGGGAGAGAGGACAGAGAGAGAGAGAGAGGAATAGGGTAGGGGAGAGAGACAGAATGGGGGAAAGAGAGAGAATGGGGGAGAAGAGAGAGACAGGGAAGGGTTGGGAATGAGAATGTAGGGGTGGGGGAGAACGAGAATAGAGGGATATGGGGGGGGGAGAGAGAAAGGGGTGTGGTGTGTGAAAGAAGGGGGGATAGAGTGGGGTAGAGAGACAAGCAGAAGGGGCGCAGTTGGTGCATTCATTTGCTCTATAAAATTTTTTTTTAATGTGTCCCCGGTTTTTACTTTTGTAAATCTGGTCACCCTATTTAGTGGAGGACATCCTTGGATTTGTGGATCAATAATTGCGAACATCAGCGAGCCAGGCATGGGGGATACCCGGGCAGGTTACTCAACTTTGCAAGTTGCACCAACCAACAACTTTAGTGCTGTACCCACACATTGGTGGGGTATTTATTTTTGTTGTCCAGGGTGGTTGGGTGCCCAAGGGCGCCCTCAGTATTTGGGACTGTGACTCCATGGAGGGGAACAAAGTATTGGGAGGGTATGACCATGCATGGCCCAGGTTGGTGGGACTGTATATATATGTGATATCTTATCTTTGGATGACTGCCAGTAAAACCGTTATCATTACCAAAGGTGTATTCTTATGTGTCCATAACAGGTTATTCTACATAATAAATTCCCATACAGTGGAGGCGCTAATGAGCATCACTCAGGTGCACCCCGGTTCCCAGCAGCGGTAGGCTTAGGTTTCCTGTGAGCCACAGGTATCGCACCATACCCCACAACATCGTAGCCACACATCTCTCAGGGGGGGGGGGAGAAAGGGCGTACATGTGTGTCAACATGGGTCAGAATCAATGGCAAGCTTCCAGCCTGCTGCAACACAGCCCCAGAATTGGCGCGGGTTTATAGCCGGTCTGGTGTGGAGAGACTGACAACCCAGGACTCCAAAGATTTCAAGTTTCAACACATCCATGAGGTCTGAGACCTTGGGACACGAGCGGCGGCGGCGTTTGTTCATCTGACGTGCAGGAGTTGTTGCAGTGCTGTTCCGTGGTGGTGTATTATATTCATACATGCCTAATACTTTTTGTTTGAGTGAGCTGTTTTTCCATTCATATATATTTTTATTAAACTATTTGTACGTTTTTACATATGGGTTGTGCGATTTCTTCTTCTGTCTAATAGATTTTTGTGGAACTGGTTTTATGCTGAAAGCGTGCCCCACACCCATTCAAGCGACAAACAACTGACTGGACAATCTGATGAGTGGATTAGTATCATCTTTTAGTTGTTATGATTCACTGCTTTACCGTTGTATTTTGGAATTTTTTGTTTTTACTTAAATGTATTACTTGTCATTTTGGCGCTACTAGTTTTGTGGTGTAGTAGTATATATATATATATAGATTATATATTATAGATTATACCCATGCTGCCAGACACACACTGTTGAGAGTTATACAGAGAGGGTGAGAGACGCTGCTGCAATACTGATCTGGGAAGGCACACACAGACAGCCCTGTGAGAGACTGAAAGGGGACCTGCTGCAGGTACACTGGGTAAAGTGGGGAAAGAGTCTAGTTCTCCCACGATTAGTTAGGGACTAAGCAGTATTAGTCAGTACTCCTGGAAGGAGTTAGGTCTTTTGTTTCTATTTTGTGTTATGAGTTAACCCTGTACCTGCTTTGTACCCTGTAAATAAACCCCTGCTTAGAAAGTACAGTGTTTCCTGCCTTTGATCTGGACAAAAGATCCGACGCTGGGACTGAGACGTCACAATTGGTGGAGAATGCGGGCAGTCCACAAGGCAGTGAAAGGGGAAAATGGAGGAATTTCAGACCTCGCTTCAATACAAACAAACAGAAAATTCTGCAATTTTAGTGCGGGGTTTGCAGCAACTGGAAAAGACCTAAGAGAGATGTCAAAATCCTATAATGAGAGTTTACTACAAATGACAAAGTCACAAACTGAAAGTATGGCGGCGTTAGTACAGCAGATGGTGCTGTCCCTACATCAGACGCTAAAAGAAGAGCAAAACGAGTCGCAACTTCGCCTACACCAGGAGCTCCGAGTGTTGGGAGAGAAAATTACCGCCCAGCCTAGAGTGGCTCCACAGGTCGCTCACCAGGTAAAAATGCACCTCATTCAGAAAATGACGATGGACGATGACGTTGAGGCGTACCTGTCAATCTTCGAGCGCACAGCAGTACGCGAAGGGTGGCCAGCTGAGGAGTGGGCGGTAATAATTGCTCCCTTCCTGGTGGGTGACTCACAACAAGCCTATTATGACTTAGAGCCCAAGCAAGCTAAAGACTATGACACCCTGAAGGCGGAGATTATGGCACGGCTAGGGGTAACCCTCGCGGTTCGGCCCAATGGTTCCATTCCTGGCATTATGATTTAGAGAAGACACCCCGCTCTCAACTCTATAACCTTATACACTCTGCAAGGAAGTGGCTCCAGCCTGAGGTATGTTCCATCGCTGCAGTTGTCGAAAGAGTCATTATAGACCGGTTCCTGAGGGGTCTCAACCGCACCATCCAGAAGTGGGTGAGCCAGAGTGACCCCAAAGACGCCAAACAGTTGGTCGCTTTAGTCGAATGTTACTTGACTGCCGAAGTGATGTCCAAGAGTTCAAGTCCAGATGAGTGCTCCGGTTCTCGCTTCCTGCGCTCCAGGAGGTCCGATAAGTCTGTTCAACCGAATAGGAATCCCCAAGGACTCACTGACTTGCGTAAGAGAGTAGGGAGTCCCACAGGCTCTCCGTGTTGTGTCTTATTTTTATGGTTGTGCGTTGCGGGGACGTTATTAGTTATCAGCTTTCCCTTTTTTAGCGCTAGAATCCTTATACCAAACTTCAGTTTTCAGATTTCCAAAGGTTGGAATTTTTAGTTTTTTGTACTGCTTCCGAGTGATGGCTCGGGTTAAGACGTCCGGGTGGCCTTCAGCTCATCATGCGGCTCGGCGGGGGACCCACTGCGTATCAGTCGCTCCTGTGCGCACTGATTGCTTTACTTTACCCAGCCTGTTTTTAACTGAAGGAACCTTCGCTGAGGAAACTTTGGCTGCCGATGAGGCGTTGAAACGTTCTTGTTGGGGACGCCTCATAGGAACCGGGTTCAGTCAACACTTCATTTGGTGTGTGTCTGACTCACTTGGATTCTGCTTATGCGGTATCGAGCCTTCGTCAACAGGCTAGTCGTCACTTCCTGTGCTGATTGCGCCAAGTGCTGGTTGTGTTTGTGTAGTTCAGCCTCTGGTTTCTTTTTGGATGCCACGGGTGTCAAAACTTTGCCTGCAGCTTCTGTTGCACACGGGAGGTTTGTCTTCGCGGGCCAGATTAGGGAGTCTCATGTCGGTCATTCTTATGGAAATGCAAGAACTGTGCAGAACCAATGAAACCCAGGCCGCGAACCATGCCCCACAGAAAAGGTACATTCGCCATTGGGTTCGCACGTTCCGAGGGCAAACTGCAGCCCAGACATGTCACAAGGGGTCATGGCATGCTGTAGCACTCTATATACCTTCAGACCAAAATTGGGATCGGTTATTTGTCTCCAGGTCTACTGGGAACAAACGAGACCAGCAGTCCCCCTGGGTGACTCATTGACTTGCGTAAAGGAGTAGGAAGTCTCACAGCACCTAGGAGGGACTCTGGTCTCGTTGTTCCCAGTAGACTGGAGACAAAATACCGATCCAGTTTTGGAAGGTATATAGAGTGCTACAGATGCCATGAACTTGGACATGTGGCTGCAGTTTGCCCTCGGAACGTGGAACCAATGGAATGTAACTTTTCTGTGGGGCATGGTTCGCGCTGGGTTTCTATGGTTCAGCACAGTTCTTGCAGTTCAGAAGAGGACGATGAGGACTCCTATGTGGCCCCGCGGAAAGGACAACCTCCGTGTGCAACAGAAGCTGCAGGGAAAGTTTACCCCGTGGCATCAGAAAAGACCAGAGGTGAACTACAACACACAGCACTTGGCGCAATCATCACAGGAGTGACGACTAGCCTTGGTATGACGAAGGCTACCGATACCGCCATAAGCAGAAATCCAAGTGAGTCAGACCAAAGGAGTGTTGACTGGAAACGGTTCTATGAGGCGTCCCAACAAGACGTTCAACGCCTCATCGGCAGCAAGAAGTTTCTCAGCGAGAGGTCTTCACGTTAAAAACAGAGCTGGGTAAAGTAAAGCAGCAAGTGCTACAGGAGCGACTGAGTACGCAGTGGGTCCCCGCCGAGCAGCATGATGAGCTGAAGGCCACCCTGAGTCTTACCCGAGCATCACTGGAAGCAGAATACGAAAAAACTAAAAATGTCCAAACCTTGGAATCTGAAAAACTGAAGTTGGATATAAGGATTCTAGAGCTAAAGCGGATAACTAATAAAACGTCCCAGCAACTCACAGCTATAAAGGAGGACAACCTCAAGCTGGAGAAAGAGCTGGAGAAGCAGAGAGCCTGCTCCATCACCACAAATCAGTACTCCCAGGAGAAAGAGGCATGGAAAACAGAAGCAGCAGCAATCCTAGCAACAAAAACTACACAGATCCAAAATCTGAAGGATGCGCTGACACAAACCCAGAGCAAGCACTGGGAAGAGATGAAGGCCCTGGGAGGAATTGCATTGGCAGCTGCCTTGAGCCAGAGAAGAAGTATAGAAGGACAGCTTCAAGACCT
>WSYH01013081.1:6776-17692 GCA_036426205.1 Ascaphus truei
ATGTGTGTGTGTGTGTGTGTGTGTGTGTGTGTGTGTGTAGTTGTGTGTGAGTGTGTGTAGTTGTGTGTGAGTGTGTGTAGTTGTGTGAAAAAGAAAGTACACTCTCTTTGAATTCTAGGGTTTTACATATCCGGACATAATAACAATCATCGATCTGTTCCTTAGCAGGTCTTAAAATTACGTAAATACAACCTCAGATGAACAAAAACACATGACATATTACACCGTGTCATGATTTATTTAACAAAAATGAAGCGATGTGTGAAAACCTAAGTACACCTTATGATTCAATATCTTGTAGAAAACCACCTTTAGCAGCAATAACTTGAAGTAATCGTTTTCTGTATGACTATCAGTCTCTCACATCGTTGTGGAGGAATTTTGTCCCACTCTTCTTTACAACTTTGCTTCAGTTCATTGAGGTTTGTGGGCATTTGTTTATGCACAGCTCTCTTAATGTCCAGCCACAGCATTTCAATCGGGTTGAGGTCTGGACTTTGACTGGGCCATTGCAACACCTTGATTCTGCTATTTTTCAGCCATTCTGTTTTAGATTTGCTGGTGTGCTTGGGATCATTGTCCCGTTGCATGACCCAATTTCGGCCAAGCTTTAGCTGTCGGACAGATGGCCTCACATTTGACTCTAGAATACTTTGGTATACAGTGGAGTTCATGGTCGACTCAATGACTGCAAGGTTCCCAGTCGTGTGTCTGCAAAACAAGCCCAAATCATCACCCCTCCACCACCGTGCTTGACAGTTGGTATGAGGTGTTTGTGCTGATATCCTGTTTGGTTTTCGCCAAACGTGGAGCTGTGCATTATGGCCAAACATCTCCACTTTAGTCTTGTCTGTCCAAAGGACATTTTTCCAGAAGTCTTGTTGTTTGTTCAGATGCAACTTTGCAAACCTAAGCCGTGCTGCCATGTTCTTTTTAGAGAAGAGGCTTTCTCCTGGCAACCCTTCCAAACAAACCATACTTGTTCTTTCTTTTTCTAATTGTACTGTCATGAACTTTAACATTTAACATGCTAACTGAGGCCCGTAGAGTCTGAGATGTAACTCTTGGTTTTTTTGCAATTTCTCTGAGCTTTGCACGGTCTTACCTTGGGGGTGAATTTGCTGGGATGTCCACTCCTGGGAAGATTGGCAACTGTCTTGAATGTTTTCCACTTTTGAATATTTTTTCTCACTGTAGAATGATGGACTTGAAATTGTTTGGAAATGGCCTTTTAACCCTTCCCAGATTGATGGGCAGCAACCATTGCTTCTCTAAGATCATTGCTGATGTATTTTCTCCTTGGCATTGTGTTAACACACACCTGAATGCTCCAGACCAGCAAATTGCTAAAACTTCGTCTTTTATAGAGGTGGTCACACCTGCTGATGATCAATTAATCAAGGGCATTTGATTAACAGCACCTGTCTGCTACTTAGCATCTTAATTCCTATGGCAGCAGCAGGGTGTACTTAGTTTTTCACACATGGCTTCTCCATTTTGGCTTTATTTTTGTTAAATAAATCATGACACAGTGTAATATGTCGTGTTGTTGTTCATCTGAGGTTGTATTTACCTAATTTTTAGACCTGCTAAGGAACAGATGATTGTTATTATGTCCTGATATGTAAAACCATAGAATTCAAAGAGGGTGTACTTTCTTTTTCACACAACTGTAGATAAATATAGATACACACACACACACACACACACACACACACACACATATACAAACACACACACACACATATATACAAACATACACACACACACACACACACATTGTCCTTATAAATGTTGAAATGAGCACACAAGCCTTATTGACATATGACTTAAACATAATGTCTTGCTAGGTTTGGTTTATAACAAGACTAGTGATTTTCAAAACATCATAGGAGATTAAAAACACTTCTATATTGTACCCTTTTCAGCCATGGACACCAATGCTTTAAGGTAACATATAGATAGATACCTTTAGTAAAAACTGTGGGGTCTGTGTATCAATCCCTAAAAAGTAGCAACAAAGTTTTGATTTTACTTTGTAGCAAGTTGCATTGAAAAAGACTTACGACAGGAATGATATTGGCGCCAGTTTCATGTATGTCTCCCATAGTCTTTGATGAGATGAGGGGTTTAAGGACCAAGTGGCTGGAGCTTAGATCAAAGTTATATTTGCCTCTTTGCACAGGTATATTGGGAAATGTGTTGCTTGCGCTACTTATCTTAAACGTTTTTTTCTGTCACCTTAAGGCTAAGGCCCCGCTCCCTCAGTCAGCGCGCCCGCACTGCAGACAGGCGGCGCGCTGAAAGGCAATTGACCGCTACCTGTAGGGAGGGAGCGTGGTTTGAGCGGAGGGTCCGTCCCTCCCACACACAGCTTCCCTCCCGCAGCTCCTTCCCTGCTCCCCTCCACTCTCACACTCGCAGGCACTCACACACACTGGCAAATACTCACCGGGGGGGGGGGGGGGGGCGGGGGGGGGGGGGAAATCGGAACGGGGGGGATCGGAGGGGGGAAATCGGAACGGGAGGGTGAATGGAACAGGGGGGATCGGAGCAGGTGGGGGGAAATCGGATTGGCTGCTGAGATCCAATCCGTGATTGGTTCCCTTGCATGCCATGTGACGCGGCACTCGCCGAAATCACAAGCTCCTTGTAGCTCCGGCTGGCTGACGCGTCACAGCACGCAGTCAGCCACGCCGGAAGGAGCCAGCAGGGACATCAAGAACAGAGGCAAGCAGCTGGTGGTCCGCGGCCGGCCGCAGCGGGACCAAAGCCTAAGGCTGTAAGCGGTGATTTTGTTGACCTACTATTTAAGTGCAGCAGTATGCATGCGCTACATTTTACAACAGTAGAAATACTCGTATGTGGTGATTCAGACAAGAAAAATGCACATTTTTTAGACACAAATATTTCAACGCAGACCCACTACTTCGTGCACAGACCTCTGTGTTGTTAAATCTGGGATATTATAACATGAGGACTTCTCTGGTTTCTCTGTATTACTCCTCATTGATGACCTTATTAACTCCATTGGCTTCACTTATGTGGATAACATTCAAATGTCTGTTCACCCCAGTCTTCACATCCAATCCTGAATCTCCAAATGCTTCTTAAAGTCCTCATCTGTATTGCTTTACAAAACAAAATATAATGTTTTACCAACACACTGTAATTGGCTTCCTTAAATGGATGTAAACATTCTTTAAAGCAAACATATACTTAATTTGGTTTCTTTGGAAATGTAAGTTTTTCTTCTCAACAGGAATGCAGAGTAATGGTGTGCTTGTCATTTAAATTTTTCCTCTACCCTTAGCCCAAGCTTTACTATTGTAGGGCTTTAGGAAAGGATTGATGAGTTGCAAATTACAATGTAGTTAAAATATTTGAAATCCTGATCGATACCTTAATTTTTTTGTACCAAAAAATTATAATCACCAGATTTTACCTCTTAAACATGTACTGCATAGCCTGCTATCGAAGTCTCCCATCATGCCTTGTAGCTTTTAAACTCCTCGGTACATGATGCTGACATAAATATAAATATGAATACATAATTACTTGATGTAATTTCTTAATAAAAAGTACACTTTTTTTTTTTTTTAAGGTGGGGAATTTGGCTGTTTTATATTAAAAGTTCAATGAAACTTTCTATGTTTAAAATAACTGTGTTACAAAAAATATGGATATTTTTTTTTTTGCTTGGTTGTTTTCATGTTGCCATAATTAGCTAATGTGCTTCCTTCCAGTTCATGTGTGCTAGCCTTGTGTCTGAGCTTTGTAAATTGTCTTAACATGTATTTGATGCCAAATGAATAGAATATCATATGAAATGATGTGTTGAATACAGTATTGGAACCTGGAGGCCCCCCAGCAACGAACCCCGCTATTTTCTGCTCTGGGGACTGCCCCTCCCCGAGCTACTTATCAGTGATGTTACTGGCTTTTAATCTCCCAACAGGAGAAACAACATGGCTGCCAAATATTAGGCCAGTAGGAAGCCCCAACATCGTCCGTTGCAGCTTCCAATTGAAAAGCCATTTAAATCCCTTTTTAAAACTAGAAAGATGTCCCAAGTCTTTGTTTAGAATCCCCTCATATTCAAATGTTCAAAACTTTGGGAAAAGCTATATACAGGAACATTTCTATGTCTTATCAAATATGATAGGATATTACATTTTATGTATACAGAGTGTGCTGGATAGGAATATCCTAAATCAATTTTGTCCGAATGGCTAGAAGGAAAACCCCATAATTCAAAGGACAATTCTAGTTATATGATATTCTAGTAAATTATGTAAAACGATGAGTCAGTAGACACAATAATTGTATATCCTCTTTGCTTGACCGGCAGGCCATATGTTTATCTAATGCAATTTAATAGTGAAGAAAAGTAATTATATTTTCTGCGGCATTTTACCAACATAAACTATGTGGCTGCTTTGAAGTTCTCACTTGCGATATCCTGTTCAACAAAGCATTTCTGCTTCTGAGAAAAAAATGTGGCCTCATGCTGTCAGTGATGAAACTTGTGCCATAAATTTGATTCAAATATTATCGCCAAAAGCAACTGTCCTGAAGATTTTCACAAAAAAATACTTTTTATTTGTGAGGCCAATAATACGTTTTTTTTAAAAGCTTTGATATAGTGGCATGGCCCTGTTTTTTATTTCTTTGGTCTGATGATGTGAGTTTCACATCATAGCCACAGTCTCTTCCAAAATCAAAATTACCTGCAGCGATGGTAAGCTGCTATTTTTTATAACCTCCTTTGAACTTTTAATGTTGCTCACTATTCCCAAATTTCTGCTAATGAGAAATCCTTAACTGAATTGAAATATATGTGGGAACATTTCATTTAAGTAATGGTTGTGTGTAAAAACATCCCTCAAAGTTCTAAAGAACAATACCTTTTAAAGGCAGGTGCAGGTCAGCAAGAGGAGATATTAGATAGACTGAGATGGATAATGAAGTTAAGTGATGTCCAATTACATAATTTCAGAACATAATGTTCCTGTGAAAACGTTTTTCCGAACTTTTGTGCAACTACTTAACACTTATAGTCATCTCCGAAATAAATGCAGGCTGTGGCATTGAGTGGGAGATTTGCTATTGAAACATTACTGGCATACCTGATAGTTGCGTCTGAAAGGTTTGGCAATCAATATATAGCATTAGGTTTCTTACACTTGGTTGGATCTACTATTTGCATATCTTGTATTTCTTGAACGTCTCCATCCTAAGTGATTCTTACATGGGAAAAAATGTATGCTTTTCCAGAAACAGTAATGGTCATTGGGTAAAAAGGGGATCTCTGCTGTTTTTAAACTTTGAAAAGGTGTTTTTAACTAGTTATCCTAGAATTTGAGCAGTGGGTTACATTATGCAATAATCGTATATAAAATCTGCACTACACAAGAATCCACAGTTTATGGCAAACGCATCCTACATTTTCAGTATTAGTCATGCTCAATGAAGCCGGTGATTGTGTGTGCAGGAACCACCCTGCACTTTGCTGCCCCTTCCTTTTCCCCCTGCACTTCTCTGGGGCATAGGCGCTCTTTTTATTCCTGACCTTATTGAAATATCACTGATGAGCATTTTATCTACATTTTCATGCCTAAATTATTCTCTATGATTTGTAATAGTACATACAATTTAGGGAAATATATTAAGGCGCTAATCTCTATCCTCCAAATTTAAATACTATAATAAGTAATTGGTTATTCTGCAGCCTAATTGAAAGAGGGAATCTCAAACCCTCAAATTTGTGCAAGAGAAAAAAGGGGAAACACCCTGGCGCATGAATAAGGAACTGATAAATAAAGCTCTATTAGTTGTAACACGTTTCCCAAAAAATTAAGACTGCAGTATTTAAAAAAAAAAAAAACTAAATGTATTAAAATATATTGCGCTACGGGTGCTCACAATCCATAGGGTCCTCACCCTGTGCGTGTCAACAAGCTATGGCTTCCTCAGGGGTACATTTGCAGGAAGAAAACCTCTTGCATGACTTTGTTTTGTTTTGTTTTTGCACAAGTCCATCTATTGATTACATCTATTGTATATTTTGTTATTAACTGTGTATGTTTAAAGCAGGCTGATTTAAGCTTAATCAAATCATAGGATTAATTGAGTCTATAACTTCTGTCCAGGAGTTACTCAATTATACTTAATATATTTTAATTAAAAAAACAAATTTTAATACTGCAGTCTTAATTCTTTGGGAAACATGGTACAACTAATAGAACTTCAATTTATCAGTTCCTTATTCATGCGCCAGGGTTTTTTTTTCCCTTTTTTCTCTTACATACAATTTAGATTATCAAAAATCCTCACAAGAAACGTGTCTTGCTGCATCCTTTCTCTGAGAGTTTTTATGTTCTTATTCAATTCTATTCAATTGCTGATGGATGCTCCACGCATATCAATCTGTAATTAAAGAACAATTTTATATCAAGAACGTATCAACTTCTTAGTCTATTTAAAGCTGCAGTTCAGTCAATATCCTGCATGTGTGTTTTTTTTAATAAATCAGTTCTGTACAGTGACAAAATACATTTTCTTTTTTTTTTCTTTTTTTTATGTATTCTAATGTAACGAGCATTTTTGTTTCTATAGCAACCCTTTAGAAAGGCACAACCCCTTCCTTTTCTGTAACAGGCTCTGGCACACCCCTTTGTGAGTCCTGCCCCCTCCACAGCCATGCACGTGCAAGAGCACAAATGTATTAGTCATTGCCTGGTCACATGATCTTCCCCACAGAATTGTCAGAGCAGCAGCAGAAAAGGCGAGTAGCTCAGAATTAAATAATTAAACCTTATTCTATTGCACTTGTGTAGTTAATGTTAAATATCAACAACTCATTTAAAATCAAATCTGTATATATCATACTGTAAACAATATGTATATTTAATTTTATGTGAATGTGTACAATTCAATGTGTGTGTTATTAAAATTAATAATGGCTTGTACTTGTATAGCGCTGCTAATTTTACATAGCACTTTACAGAGACATTTTGCAGGCACAGGGCCCTGCGGAGCTTAGGCGTGTGTGTATGATATAGATATATATGCGCACGCACGCATATACATGCACATATACACATGTGCACACGCACACATACACAAATGCGCACACATACATGCACACACACGCACACATATACATGCGCATATACACATGTGCACACATACACATGCGTACACATACATGCACACACACGCACACATATACATGCGCACACGCACACATATACATGCGCACACGCACACATATACACACACATGAACATGCGCACGCAAACATGCGCACACGCATACATATACACGCACACATAAACATGTGCACACGCGCACACATACATAGACACGCATACACAGTGTGTATGTATATGTGTGTATATATTTATGGTATTGCTTGACCTGAGGAAGAGAGGAAAACTCTTGAAAGCTTGTCCCATGACACAAATTCTTGGTCCAAATAAAAAAAGGTATCAACAAATACTGAAGAACTCATATATTCTGGTGTGTGTATGTATGTATGTAATATATATATGATATATATATATATATATATATGTGTGTGTGTGTGTGTGTGTGTGTGTGTGTGTGTGTGTGTATATATGTGTGTATATATATGTATGTATGGATATATAGCGAAGGTCAGCAGCCGGCAGCGACAGAGGACAGCAGCCAGCGGCGGAGGGAGAGAAGGACGGCATCCTGCAGCGAAGCGCGGCAGAGGACAGCAGCCGGCGGCGGAGGGAGAGAAGGACGGCATCCTGCAGCGAAGCGCGGCAGAGGACAGCAGCCGGCGGTGGAGGGAGAGAAGGACGGCATCCTGAAGCGAAGCGCGGCAGAGGACAGCAGTTGGTGGCGGAGGGAGAAGACCATATGAATGGAGCAGGAGCGGGACAGGAGGGCGGTAGGGAGGAGTTACGCTGTGGCAGCGGCAGACACCGGAAGTCAGAGAATACTTCTGTCAGACCGCTGGGGTGCGCACATACGCGTGTGTGTGTATACACACACACACACACCATATATATCTCACACACACACACACACACTATATATATAATATATATATATATATATATATCTATCACACACACACACTATATATATCACACACACACAAAAATAAATATAAAGATAAAATTAAAATAAATTTAAATAAATAATAATAATAAATAAATAAAAAATAAAAAATTAAAACAGATATTAACCATTTGTGGAGATGAATCGTGACAAGCACGAAACTGACCGTAACCCTAGATGAATGAATTGAACCACAATGACCAGACAGAAGACCATAGCCCAGAGGGAATGCTAAGCATTCAATCCAGACCTCTGGAGAACACCCATTAGAGGTGTTCAAACTATGGTACTAATGTCAATATGGTCATTGTGTCCCTTGGGATGAGTTGTATCCAAAATATACATCCAGTAAGTTTCTCGGGTACATAACTTTTGAAAGCGATCACCTCCCATATAGGAGGGGGGGATGAACTCGATTCCCATGACAGAAAGGGATTTGGGATCTTTGTTATGACTATATTTATATATAAAAACAAAGACAAAAAGAAGCGCCAGCTCCATGGCATAATATTGTTTGTAAAATTGACAATTTATTAAAAAGCAGAAAGTGGCCGCCAGGAATTGCACTCACTTCAAATAGTGAAAAAGCATTCAAGGGAGACAATCTGTAAACCAGCTGAGACTGTAGGAGGTTAGAAAGCCAAATATTGCTGTAGATATGCACAAGAGGTAAATGAGGATACTTATCGTGGCTGGATGGAAGATGGTAGTCAGTGTAAGCAGGAGGGGTGGTGGTGTTAGGCAGGTAGCTGAAACACCACCCGTAATAGTAGGAAGATATCCATGTGCCCGACGTGAAATCATAGTCCCAGCATTCAGACCTTAGAGCACCCAACTCCGCAATAACAACTCTGTTTTGCCCGGAAGTATCCTCTACCTTTCTTCGTGTGTAATAGGAAATTGGCAGACCTCGACACAGCCTCAACCTGCGTGATGACATCAGTGCGTCACTACGTCACTACGTCACGACGTCCTGACTAGTTCCGTCACGTGAGTGACTTTTTCAAAGGATCCCCCATAAATTTTCAAAAAACTATGAATGTTAGAATATAACAACTGGAGATAAGAAATGAAAACTTGTCCAAATCCAAAAGAATGCATGGTTTTAAACAAGGATCAACTCTGTCAAAAGCATTTTCCTGGTCCAAAGAAATAAGACCAAAATTTAAATTAAAAACCTTCCCAACCTCCAAAATATCTCTTATCAAAAATAAATGATCACAAATAGACCATTCAGGAATACAATAAGACTGATCTGTATTCACAATGGACCCCAACTATGTTTTAAGGCAAGTTGTTAAAAACTTTGACAGAATTTTATAATCAGAACATAATAAAGACACTGGTCTCCAGTTTTTGATAAGACACAAGTCTCCCTTTTTGGCAGTAAAGTGAGAACTGCCCTGCGACAGCTCAATGGCAATACTTTCATATTAATAGACTTTAAAATAACTTTAAAAAAATTTTTCCAATCAAAGTCCAAAAATGTTTATAGAACTTATAAGTCTATCAATACCAGGTGTCCTCCCATTGGAGGAACCAGACACAGCAATAAACAATTAATCAAGCGTCAATGCTAAATCCAGTTCCTCTTGTCCTGCTTGCTGTAAAGATGGTAAATCAGTCAGAAAATTCTCCATTTCAACTTCATCCACAGGATCAGCACTATAAAGATCTTTATAAAAGTATACAGCATAATTTCGAATACCTGCAGGATCAGAAACGTCCTTTCCATCACACGTTTAAAGCTGCAGTTCAGTCAATATCCTGCATGTGTGGTTTTTTTAATAAATCAGTTCTGTACTGTGAGAAAATACTTGTAGCATTTTCTTTTTTTTTTTAAAAACAACTTTGAAAGACAATTTTTAATGTATTCTAATGTAACAAGCATTTTTGTTTCTATAGCAACCATTTAGAAAGGCACAACCCCTTCCTTTTCTGTAACAGGCTCTGGCACAACCCTTTGTGAGTCCTGCCCCCTCCACAGCCGTGCACGTGAACGAGCATGGAGCACAAATGTATCAGTCATTGCCTGGTCACATGATCTTCCCCACAGAATTGTCAGAGCAGCAGAAGAGAGTAGCTCAGAATGAATTAATTAAACCTTATTCCATTGCACGTGTGTAGATAATGTTAAATATTAACAACTCATTTAAAATCAAATCTGTATATATCATACTGTAAACAATATGTATATTTAATTTGGGTGTATGTGAATGTGTACAATTCAATGTGTGTGTTATTAAAATTAATAATGGCTTGTTCTTGTATAGCGCTGCTAGTTTTGTATAGACATTTTGCAGGCACAGGGCCCTGCGGAGCTTAGGTGTGTATGTATGTGTGTGTATGATATAGATATATATATGCACACGCACGCATATACATGCATACATACACATGTGCACACACACACACATACAGTACGCATACATACATGCACACACACGCACACATATACATGCGCACACGCACACATATACACACACACATGAACATGCGCACACGCACACATACATGCGCACATGCACTTATACACGCACAAACATATGTATACATATACACGCACACATAAACATGCGCACACATACATAGACACGCACACATAGTGTGTATGTATATGTGTGTATATATTTATGGTATTGCTTGACCTGAAGAAGAGAGGAAAACACTTGAATGCTTTTCCCATGACACAAATTCTTGGTCCAAATAAAAAAAGGTATCAACAAATACTGAAGAACTCATATATTCTGGTGTGTGTATGTATGTATGTATGTAATATATATGTGTGTGTGTGTGTGTGTGTGTGTATATGTATATAT